>APFE031257211.1:127158-141571 GCA_000404065.3 Pinus taeda
TTTTGGGTTGATGTTGTTCTATGTGCTACATTTATAAAGAATAGATGTCCATCTAATGCTATTAGAAAGAAGAATCCATATGAAATGTGGTATGGGCATGTTCCTTCGGTAAAGCATCTCAGGGTCTTTGGTTCCACCAGTTATGCCGTGATACCAAAGGTACATAGAAACAAACTTGGTGCAAGAAGTCATAAGTGTATCTTCCTAGGGTATTCAAACACCTCCAAAGCATACCGTCTCTATGATGAAGTCAATAAAAAGTTTGTTGTATCTAGAGATGTAATTTTTCTTAAATCATCCAAAACTGACAATGTTGTTGAGCGGAAATTTAATTGTTTGGATAGATTCACAAATACAAAATCATTTAAAGAATTTGATAACCATATTCCACATATTGAAGGGGGGATTCCTATACTAGATCAACATGTGGAATATTCTTATGAAGAACACTCTCCCCCACATGAATCTCCAACAACGGATGACGATTTAAGTGATGTGATTGATAGAATTGGGAGACTTAATCTTGATTCAGTCCCAACTCAATCAACAAAGCAGCCTGGACCATCTGAGAAAGGTCCCCCAAAGTGTCTGACAAAGACACTTGAAAGTCTTCATCATGATGAGGTTGGAAAGACAAGAACTAGAATTTCAAACTGGAAAAATGGAGGTGATGTAGATGACTATAATTCACCTGTTGATATGCATGTTTCTTATGATTGTGAATTGAACTTGCCTACATATTTTGAACCAACTTCCCTTAAAGAAGCTTCTTCTAATGATGAATGGAAAGAAGCGATGCAAAAGGAGTATGATGCCCTCATAAATAATGACACTTGGAAGCTGGTTGATCCTCCATTCGGATCCAAACAAATTGACTGCAAGTCGGTCTACAAGAACAAGTATAAAGCTAATGGCTCACTTGACAAGCACAAAGCTAGGCTTGTGGCAAAAGGTTTTGCATAGAAGGAAGTGGTCAATTATTAGGAAACTATTTCCCCCACAACAAAATGGGCTATCATCTAGACACTCTTTTCCCTAGCAGCTCAGAACGGTTGAAAAGTCCATCAAATGGATGTAAAAAATGCTTTCTTGAATGGATATCTAAAAGAGAATGTTTTTTTGTCCAAACTTGAAGGATTTTCTATGAAAGGACATGAACATAAAGTATGCAAACTTGTGAAGTCCTTGTATGGCCTCAAACAAGCACCGCAAGCTGGTATGAAAAACTAACTGAGAATCTTCTGATACTCAATTTCAAACATTATGATCTTGATGATGCAACTTTATTTGTCAAGAAAGTTGGAAAAACAGTTGTAATCTTGTGGTTTATGTAGATGATCTTTTGATAACAAGAACAATGAAAGCTACATTGCATCCATAAAGAAGGAATTGGGGAAAAGTTTTGAAATGACTGATTTGGGCTATGCTCATTACTATCTTGGTATTGAAGTAAGTCAACATCCAAATTACATATTTCTCTCTCAAAATAAGTACATTGGAGATCTGTTGAATAGGTTTGGCATGACAGAATGTAATCCTCATACTACTCCAATGGAACAAAACTTAAAGCTCACATCTATTGAGGGAAAGGAATTTGAGGATGCAACAAAGTATAGATAGCTTGTAGGAAGTCTCAACTACCTAACTACTACAAGACTAGACATTTCGGTTGTTGTTGGAATCCTGTCCAGGTTTATGTAAAAGCCTTGTGAGGTACATTGGTCTGTTGCAAAAAGTGTTATAAGGTACTTGAAGGGAACTCAAGACTTTGGAATCAAGTATACACAGGTGGACGACTTCAGTTTGATTGGATACTCTGACTCAGACTTTGATGGAGACAAAGAAATTGGGGTATCTACTTCAGGATATTCTATGAGTCTTGGATCAAGAGTTGCCTCATGGAGATCACACAAACAATCAGTTCCAGCAGATTCCACAACAGACGCAGAATACATGGTAGCAACTAAGGCAACAAAAGAAATTGTGTAGCTCAGGAAAATTGTTGAAGATTTGCAGGTAAAACAAGTACAATCAGCTCCACTCATGATTGACAATACCTCTGCAATAAACTTGGCCAAGAACCCAAAGTTCCATGATTGAACGAAGCACATCAATACAAAATATCATCTGATTCGACATCATGTTGAGGCCAAGACAATCCATCTCCATCATTGTTCCACTAATGAGAAAATTGCAGAAATCTTCACCAAAGCGCTTGGAAGAGAAAAGCTTGAACGATTCAGAATGATGCTTGGACTCACCAACAACCCTTTAGATTAAGGGGGGGAATGTTGACACCTAATCATCATGATTGGGTGAATAAATACAATTGATGTAAATAAATAATAAGAAATATGAACAGTCATCGAGAGATGAAGTTAACAGTCTCCCTCATGTATATAATAAAGACCTACCTAAAGGAATAATATGAATTAATTTTGTGGAGTTACTACCTGGCCTAATAGGATTCAACCCATCCTAGCTAACACACACACACACACACACACACACACACACACACACACACACACACACATAAATACACATACACACATAGATATATATATGTGTGCATGTGTGTGTGTGTGTCTGTGTATGTGCGTGTACGTGTGTGTGTGTGTATGTAAAATAAATGTGTGCTTTCCACCAACAATTCCATAATACAAGGCTTGCTATTATCAAGCATTTCAATGCACAAACTTAATCAAACTGAGGAAACCATAGGGAATTGGAACACTACAAGCCAATTGTCTAACCATGAAACATGCAAAGAAAACTTCTTTGTAACTATAAGGAATCCGAAGGGGGTCAAGGCATCTACCCCTAATCAGAAACCCAAATTCCTTGACTTCCTTCACCTAAGGTCAAGTCTTCTTGTTGACTAATCACTACAATAGGCTTGTCGAGCTTGATTAGTGATTCCACACTTCTATTCTCTCCATGATTTTTATGTGCTTCCATTGTGATCAAGTTCCTCCTTCTGTATCTAAAAGAGATTCTGTATGCTCTTTACTTAAGTTATGTTCCCTCGACCCACGCTTGTGTATTTTTCCCTTGCTTGTTGCATGCACTCACTTTATCACTATGCTCATTTTGATATCCTCAACCAATTTTTTTTTCCTCTGTGTTTTCCCATACAACTCTACTCTCGATCTCCTTAGAAGGTTATCTCTTCTGATCTCCCAATTCCTACTTGCATTATTCCAAGGTATACTCTCTAGCTTCCTTGCATCGAGTCTATTCTTTTTCTCCTATGCAATACCTTCCGTTCTCTTATTCAACAATGATGTCGAATTATTCCTAGGAGGAATCTCCCACCACCTTCTATAACATGGTCATCTAACCATTTTATGGTGGCATGCAATCATGGATCTTCTCCTCCAATTGCAAGTCTCCTAGCCTATGGTTCTATTGGTACCCACATCTCAGTGAAATATTCCATAACTTAATCATTTTGATTCTAATTTTCATTGAAATTATACCAACTGGTTCATGCTGTTGGAAATAATATTGAGAGGGGGGGGGGGGGGTGAATGAGTATTATCAATTCTTTTCTATATGCCTTTCTTAATTCAAACTTCAGATATGTATTATTAACTTGTATGTCAGTACCATATAATAATGAGCATGAAACAAGAAAAAATAGATAGTCACACCAAAGAACACCATATATAAGGTGGAAACCCAATGTGGGTGAAAACCACCTGATGCAATATGTCTCTATCTTCTTAAAAACTTCTTTTACAATGATCTTGTACTGGTGCAGTCCTTTACCAGTACGCAGGCTACAACCTGCAGAGAGCTACAACTTTCTCTCGTTTTCCAGTCTCTCCTGGAAGGGAGCTACAACCCCCTACTTCTTTTCTTACAAGGACCACTTTTCATAAACATAAAATGATCATCAAGTACATGTAGATTTCACAGTCAACTGTAGTAACCAGATCAACAAAACAGAACTAAACCCAGAACACCTTATCAACAGAACAATTCAGTCAACAGAAAGTCATGAGACAGATACGCAATTTTCTTTTCTCTGCCTGCGTCGCTACGCACTTCACCTTCTGCTTCCCTGTGTATACCCGCAGATTTCCTTTTGCTGTGCTGCATCCCCACGCACTGCTTCTTCTACCGCGTTGTGTACAGTACGCACCCAGATACACTATCACACCGCGTACTTCCACTGTAGTCACGCACTCAGAAATACTATCGCGCCGCGTACTTTTACTGTGCGTACGCACCTGAACCACCGTTGCACTGCGCACCCACACAACCCTTCTTCTTCTACTTCGACGTACCCACGCAGTCACCCTTCTTCTGCTCTGCGTACCCACGCAGTTACCCTTCTTCTGCTATGTGTACCCACACATTTCGCCTGTTTCTGTCCTGCGTACCCACACAGAGGCACCGTTAAACACCTGCGTACTTCTGATTAGGGCCGAATTTGCAGATCACCAGTGCGCTACAGTTAGTCGGATGCCCAGATCTAATCATGCACTCGAGAGATCACCCTTCACAGATTCGCTTTCCACTTCACTTTCATATAGATCAAGCTTTTGAAACAATAACCCAATATTTCAGATCTTAAGATATTTAATTTGCAAAAGATGCTTAGCCAAGGGATCTCCTTTGCTTTATATAGGCAAGCTCCTCCTAAAATCATGGATCAATATCACGAGCCAAAACCATAATAACACAAATACCGTCAGCTAAATACCAAAGATTAAACATAAGAAACCCCAAGTGTGATTTTCTCTGCCTTGAAGTGAGTGCACTGGGGGTACGCACCTCCTGCACGGATGACCTGCATGGCTGGCTGTGGTCCCTTCATGGTGTACCTGTGGGTACGCATCTTCTAAATTGTTCTCCTGTGTACTTCTTAATTTTCAACATATTGAGAGCCTTTCCATGGGTGTTGCCATCAAGTACAACATCTATAACATATAGCCATACCAGAAACATAATGCCAACAATCTCCCCCTTTGGACTTGATGGAAACCTTAAAAACTTCAGCGTCATTCTCCCCCTTTGACATCAAGGGCAAAGGGTTATGCTCCCCCTAAGAACATGCTCCCCCTGAATATGAACCAGATCTGCAAAGAAGAACCATAATCCACCATCAATGACCAAGAAAGAGACAGAGACATATTGCAGCTATATTCAGACTAGCTTCCATGATCTCCTTTTGTACATCCTCCATAATGCCAACAATGCATTATATATACCCCAGATGAACCATGTGTACAACCAATAATCAAAAGGGTTTCAACAATAATATGATGCATCAACAACCCCCAGCTTTTGCCTGAGGTATTCAAAAGTTTCCTTGGGCAATGGTTTGGTGAGAATATCAGCAACTTGTTCCTTAGAAGGAACATACTCCAACTTGACTTTCTGTTCAAGCACTTGTTCCCGGAGAAAATGATACTTGATTGGTATGTGCTTGGTTTTTGAATGCATGAAAAGATTCTTTGAGATGTTGATTGCACTTGTGTTATCGCATAAGATGGAGATAGGTGGCGTACAAGTGATTTGAAAATCCTGCAAGGTCTGCATCATCCAAAGAAGTTGAGCGCAGCAAGATGCAACAGCAACATATTCCGCTTCAGCTGTAGACAAGGCAATCGAACTCTGTTTCTTGCTGAACCAAGATACTAATATGGAACCCATAAAGAATGCACCACCACTTGTGCTCTTCCTGTCATCCACGCTTTCGGCCCAATCTGCATCTATATAAGCATGAAGTGTGAGATATGTATCTCTAAGATACCATAAGCCATAATTCTGTGTCCCTTGAAGATATTTGAAAATTCTCTTCACTGCCTGAAGATGAGTCTCCTTTGGATTTGCCTGAAATCTTCCAATGATTCCTACTGCATGCATGATGTCCGGTCGGGTACCTGTCAAATAAAGTAGACTTCCAATCATAGATCTGTAGGTTGGTTGATGTACTGCTGCATAGTCATCATTTTCACTGAGGCTACATCCTATGACCATGGGTGTACATACTGGTTTTGCATCTTCCATGCCATATTTCTTCAAGATCTGTTTGAGATACTTGGTTTGAGATAAAAAGATTCCTCCTTCCTTTTGCTGGATTTGCAAACCAAGGAAATATGTCAGTTCTCCCAGCAAGGACATTTCAAATTCTTTCTGCATGACCAAGGCAAAGCTTTGACTCATCTCTTCTTCATTGCTGCCAAAAATAATGTCATCTACATACACAACAAGTATTAGCAATTTGTCATTTTCAACTTTTATATAAAGATTGCTATCTGCTAATCCTTTTGAAAAACCTTGTTGATGAAGATACTTGTCCAAACGAAGTACCAAGCCCTTGGAGCTTGTTTGAGCCCATAGAGAGCCTTTTTCAATCTGCATACAAGATTTGGATCATTTCCAAGAATGAACCCATCTGGCTGTTCAATGTATACTTCTTCTTCCAAGTATCCATTCAGAAAGGCTGATTTCACGTCCATTTGAAATACTTTGAAGTTTTGAAAACTTGAGAGAGCAAGGAACATTCGGATGGCCTCATGTCTTGCAACAGGAGCAAAGGTTTCTTCAAAGTCTATTCCTTCTTGTTGCGCATACCCTTTACAAACAAGTCTAGCCTTGTTTCTAATTACTTCTCCATTTTCATTCAATTTATTTTTGAAGACCCATTTTGTTCCGATAACATTCTTATCCTTTGGTCTAGGAACCAGTTCCCAAGTGTTGTTCCTTTCGATTTGCTCAAGTTCTTCATCCATTGCTTTTATCCAACATTCATCTTTGCATGCCTCTTTCACATTTTGTGGTTCAGTAGAGGAGAGTAATGCCAAATAGCTTGAGGCTTCTGCAACTGTTCTTCTTGTTTGTACACCTGCTTCTTTCTGCCCCAAAATCTGAGATTCTGGATGATTCTCTGAACATATCTGGATGGAGTCTTTTCTTCTATTCTTGTCTGCTCCTTTGGTTCTTCTTGAGGTTCTTCATCATTCTGTTGTTGAGGGTAGCCTTCATCTTCTTCGATGTCTTCATGATGTACTTGTCTAGGGATGTATCCCTTCTCATCAACCACTACATCAATGCTTTCAACAATTCTGCCAAGTCTTTTATTGTAGCACTTGTATGCTTTGCTATGTGGAGAGTAACCAAGAAGAATGCCTTCATCTGCTCTAGGTTCAAGTTTGCCAAGCTGCTCATCAGTATTCTTAATATAGCATTTGCTCCAAAAGATTTTGAAGTGCTTTACCGAAGGAGTCTTACCATTCCAGAGCTCATGAATAGTTTGAGTGTTGTTCACCCGGACATTTGTTTTGTTTAGAATAACAACCGCAGCATGAGCAGCTTCACCTTAGAAAGTTGCGGGAGTCCCTGATTCATTAAGCATAGCACGGGCCATTTGTTGGACTATTCTGTTCATTATTTCCACAACTCCATTTTGCTCAGGAGTTCTAGCTGTAGGGAATTCACTTCTTATCCCATGTTCTTCACAGAAATCAAAAAATTCATTTGAGGTAAACTCCCCACCTCTGTCGGATCTGAGGCACTTAATTTTTTACCCGATTCATTTTCAGCCAAGGCTTTGAAGGCTTTGAATTTTTCGAATGCTTCATATTTGTGCTTCATAAGTCCTAACCAGACAAACCTGGAGAAATCGTCAATGAATAATATCAAGTCTTCTTCTCCTCGAGGTGTTATTTTTCTAAAAGGACCGCAAGTATCTGTATGTACTAGCTCAAGAGGCATGCTAGCTGATCCTTCCTTCTCTGGAAAGTTAGTTCTGGTTTGTTTTCCAAACTGACATTATTTGCATATGGTGTTGTCAGGAATTTTGATATCTGGAAGATCGCAAACTGCCTGATATTTGCATGCTTTCCTTATTTGTGAAAATATTAGATGTCCCAACCTCCGATGCCATAACCAGTGCCCATCATCCTTGTTTAGATAGCATTGTTGTTGTCCATCTTCAAATATGTACAGATTATTTGGAGTTCTTTTGCCTTTGATCACTGTTTTACCTGTATCAAGATCACGAACAAGACATCCATTTGATCTGAATATCACCTCGGTTCTTTGATCACACATCTGACTGACACTTAGAAGATTATGTTTCAATCCATCAACATACAAAACATTTCCAGCCCTGACCTTTTCTTTTAAGTCTAAAAGGAATGGGAATATTCATAAATGAAGATCTCCTTCTAGAAATTCAAGCATAATTAAGAAAGGAGTTTCAAAAGGTAAAAGAAGCTAGGAAGGAAGGAAAATGGGTGATAATCAGAAATAAAAAAGCCTTTATCCGAGATAGAATCCAAAAAGATAGTAATAAATAGCAATTCAACATGCTCCAGATTCTTTCTTGGAACTGTCACGGTTTTCCATGGAACAAAGGCCCCAAGCTAAGTTGGATCTCAAATGATGTTGATATTATTTTTGTTATTGAAACTTGGGAGCACGAACCATCTAAGGTCCCTAACATACATGGCTTTAATATATGGTCTACCAGGAACAAGTGATCCCTCGTAGAGGCATTGGGAGAATAACTTGTTACATTAAGAAGGACATCTACCCCCATGCTAGGATTTATAAAATCGACCCTTACAACCAATATAGTTGGATAGATATCACTGACATTAATAATAAAAAGACCTACATAGTAATATGGTATTCCCCCCATCAATTCTAACTTCTATAAGAAGAAGAATCTAGATAAAAATAGTCCTTTCAATGGTTTACAGAATGATATTTCTAGCCTAAGGAATGAAGGTAATATCCTTTTAATAGGTGATTTTAATGCTCAAACTTCAAGCAACCAAGCTATTATTCTAAGCAATAATTCCAACCCTAATCCTCTTTAGTTAGATGAAGAACCTACTCTGGCTAGTAGGTACAAAAGGAGCTCTAAAGACCTCGGGGAGAATTTGTTTGGGTTTGAGATAGTCAAGCTTTGTAGTGCTTAGGATCTCATAATTTGCAACGGTCTAAAGAAGTGGCCCAACTCTAGCCAGATGACCTACATCCATGGGCTTGGTAGCAGTGTGGTAGACTATGCTATTTCCAATCTCCCTTTATACAACGAAATAATAAATTTTGACATCTTAAATTACCACGAGCTTGACTCTGATCATAGGCCTTTATTTATAACTCTCAATTTTTTCATGCATAGAGATCGCATAGAAAATAATCCTTATAGCCAAAAGAACTTAATATTTGATAGAAATAAAAATGATCTCTTTCTAAATGAATTAAAAACTAATTTGCTTCCTTTATCTAGTATTGAAAACGTAGAAGACCTCTATCATAATTTTACTACAACCCTCTCATATTCTATTAACAAGTTCTCAATTGAAGTTTTGAATAATAAAAGAAATATAAAAACCAACCCATGGTATGAAAAAGATTGTAAATGTGCGAGGAGAGCCATTAAGGATGTTGTTGATGAATCTCTTAAAATGGACAAGATAAAAATATACAAAGCCCTAACTAAAAAAAAAAAGAGGCAGTGCATTTGTAAAAGACAAGATCATCTCTTACACCTCTCTAAGGTAGCTCCTACGAAATTTTGGAGGCATATTCTGAATAGGAAAACTAAAGATAATAATAAAATTTCTTTACACGATTGGAATTCTTATCTTAAAAAGCTTTATGAATCTCCAGATGTTATGGATGACTTTGAAACCCTACTCACAACGAAATAATTTTTCTCATTAGAAGACATTGATTTTGGCATTAATCGCTTGGCAAATGGAAAAGCTAAGGACATTGAAGGTTACCAGGAAAAAATCTTAAAAATTGGAGGTCTTGTCCTCATCCCCCACATCCACAAGCTTTTCAATCAAGCAGTCGATCAACGGTTCCCTAAACTATGGACTGAGAGCCTCATTATCCCTATTTTTAAAAGTGGGGATACAAATAACCCCTCTAATTATCGAAAAATTATGATTAACCCTCTCTTAGCCAAGTTATATGGTATTATTTTGGAAAGGAAGTTGAGCATATGGCTTGAAAGTGAAGGTAAGCGGGCTAAAAGTCAAGTGGGTTTTAGAAGGAATCATTCAACAACAGATCACCTCGTTATGCTTAGGATCATTGTGGAGGAATGTCGTAATGATGAATCCAATCTATTTTGTTGCTTTGTGGACTTCAGAAAGGCTTTCGATACGGTTCCTAGAAACAACCTTTGGAATAGATTAGAAAAGCTAAAGGTTCCTTCAAAGTTGAGAGTTGCCGCTATGAGGTTATACGAGAATGTAACTGCCAAGCTAAAAAGCAATGAGGGGTGGTCAAAAGATATCAAATGTAATATCAGACTTAAAAAAGGTTGCCCCCTCTCCCCTATACTATTTGGCATTTACATCGACAAGATTGAAGGTTATTTAGAGGAAGCAGGATGTGCTGGCATGATCTTAGCTGGGATAGTCATCATCCTTCTTCTCTATGCTAACGATATTGTTCTTCTCGCAAGGTGCCCATCTGATCTTGATAAGCAACTTAGGCTTCTTAAGGATTTCTACTCTACCATGGGTATGACTGTTAACACTAACAAAACAAAAATTATGATTATCAAATCCAAGAAGGACACTTACACTAATTTTATGTATGACAATAATAACTTGAAGGAAGTGTATTCTTACAAGTACCTAGGAATTGATTTTCATCACAAGCTCAAGTAGTGCTATAGCATTGAGAAAAGGATTAATGGGGGGTGGAAAGTTTATTTTGGTTTTGAAAATAATTGTAAAACAACAAAACTCATAATGTGGGATAAAAAGAAGTTCCTCGTGAAACTTTAGTCACTCATGTTATCTTATATGGATGTGAGGTCTAGGGTTGCAACATCTCTGGAGAATCCTAGATAAAGATTGAGCAAATCCAGAAGAATTTTATAACGTATAAACTGAAAATTAAAAGAAATACACCCTATCCTATTCTCCTTATAGAAGTAGGTCTTTCCCATATCGAGAGCCTAGCTATGACTAGGCTTCTGGTGTAAAGGCACAAACTCAATAATATAGGAGATCATAGACTTCCTAAGCTAGCTTTAAATTCCAGCCAAAACCACCTAAGGCTCAAGCGGGGGTGGTATAAAGACACGAGGGACTGGTTAAACTATTGGGAGATCAACGAGAATGATGCATTGCAAAACATTAATAACATTAAAAATATTGTTACTTCTAAGTTCAAAGAAAAAATGTGGTGTGAAAAAGATTTAGCAGCAAAAATAAAATTAAGTTATTATAAGAAGGTCATCAACCCCACCCTAGAAGATCAAAAGTATCTCTTTGTTTTAGCCAACTCAAAGAATAAAATTAATATAGTGAATATTAGAATGAAGTCTGATGAGCTCCATAGTGAAACAGGTCGTTGGGCAGTTCCTAAACACCATGGATGGAAAGGATCTGCCATTTCTCTGAGAATAGGAACATCGAGGATGAAAACCACTTCCTCTTAGAGTGCCCCACGTACAACCACATTAGATCTCAATTTCATAATCTTTGTTGCAATACTGACCTTCCTAGCCTTTACGATGTCAAAATTACCGTGAGCTCGGGAAGTTTCTCTCCAAGGTTTTTGAGCATAGGAATAAAATCTTAAATCAAACTAAATAATTTGTTTCTTTACATCCAATAGACCAAGTTTGGTGTCAGTGGACGTTAGCCACCACCACCACCACCACCACCACCATCATCATCATCATCATCATTTAACCGCTTGAGAAATTTGATTTAAATAAATGTTTTGAGGATTATTATGAATTGATAAGATCACTCAGCTATTTAATTTATATAAGTGTGCTAATATATTCTATATGTATTTTTATATGGTAAGTAAACTTATTTTATTGTAATCCAAATTATTTAGAACTGTATATTGATATTTTCTTCAATATTTTTATACTTTTCCAAAAACATGAAATACTCTTTTAATCAATATTAACAAGTTATTAAAACAAATTTAATAATATTAAGATAAATTTAATAATATTTATATATCAAAAGATTTTGAAAATATAATCTTAATTATAAATACTTTTCTCCTTCACATATCTATAGCAAAATCAATATTCTCAGAAGCATTGTGCAAAATTTTAACATTGTAGAGTGAAAGGATTTAATTTTAGAAAAATGCATTGTGAAAAATTCTAGCATGGTTAAGGGAAAGGAATTAATTTTAGAAAAATTAAAATCATCTGTGATTTAGTTTTAGTTTTTAACATTTTAGGTAGTTGTATTAAAAGCATGTATGTTTTTGGTTGTAGTGATTTAGTAGTTTTTGAGATCATTGATTGGGAATTTTTTGTTTCACAAAGTAAAAGTAAATAAGTGTAACAAGGTGGTGTAACAAGGTGTATTGAAATCATTTGTTAAATTATAGTATGTATATTTATTATAATAAAAGTTTTTAAAAATATGTTTAAAAGTATATAGAAAATAAAGGTTGAGACTGAGATTGATTTTCAAAATAATTATGTTTTGTTTTTTTTAAATTAAATTAATTAATTAGAAAAATGTGATATGAATAAATTTCATATAAAATGAGTTATAGTTTTTAGACATGTGGTATTAACAACGCATGGTATTGTAACAAATCTTAATTATAGATTAAGAGTTTTTATGGTAAATTGGGGTAAATCTCCATAATTAAGAAACTTGTCTATATTTTTTAAATGTAAAGAGGCTTAAGTTTTATATGAATTCCTTTTATAATTAATGATGAATATGTATATATATTTATATATATTTATATTATATATATTTTATTTATTATTATTATTATATATGTTTAGCATGACTACATTCTCATCATGTTCAAGCAAACGGTGACTTCACATCAAGAGCATCCGATCATTGTCTATAAAAGGCCACATGGACGATGCTACTAATAGTACTTTAAGATAAAATTATAGTTTAGTTGGTTTTTAGGATTTTCTTATTGTATTTTAGAAATGCAAAATGTATCATGAAATAAGTGTTTCAGTAGTTATTAGAGATTGATGTCTATCTAAATTTACTAGCCATTTAATTTATATGGCTAAGATATTTCATTATATTACATATCTTAATACATATTCCATCTTTCTCTAAAAATTGAATTAAAAGAATGGATATAAAAAATTGAATATTTTTTAATTAACAAAACTTATTTTTAATTTTATAATGTATTTATAATATCTTGAGGTATAAGAATCAAATTATGTAATTAGAATAAGCTATGTTTAAAAACACATCCAATATTTAAAATCATATTTGATTGTTTTGCCCCATCTGTCATAGTATTTTCCTTTTTCTTAATTAAACTCTTATGATTTGATTTATTTGGATGATACATTTTCTAGGATATGAAAATATATCTAGTTCTATGAAAGGGTGGTCATCACAAGTTCCTGATAGGCTAGGCTTTCTTGTAAGTAGCTTTCTAGGATATGAAAATACATCCAGTTCTATGAAATGGTGGCCATAGGCTAGGCTTTCTTATAAGTAACTTCCTATGATATGAAGATACATCTAGTTCTATAGAGTGGGGGTCATAAGTCTTTGAGAGGCTATATTTTCCTATAAGTAGATCAAATTGTGAAAGACTATTGAAACATATAATAATAGAGTTGAAAAAGTCTTTGATAAGCTAAGGTTTTCTTTAATTACATCAAATTGTGAAAGACTATTGCAACATATAATAAGAGAGTTGAAAAAATTAAAACAATTGTTAAATCTTCTTTATGTTTTTTAATCAAGAAACACATTAACTTATTCATACGGAATTTAAATATAAAATCGCATATGTCGACGTAGATAATAGTTAAAAGAAAATATAAGAGTTCAAAAAATTAAAACAATTGTTAAATCTTCTTTTTGTTTTTTAATTAGAAAACACATTAATTTATGAATATTGCACATATAAAATTCAAATATAAAATCGCATATCTCTGGCGGAGATAATAGTTAAAGGAAAATATACTAGTTGAAAAAATTAAAACAATTGTTAAATCTTCTTTCTGCTTTCTTAATTAGAAAACACATTAATTTATCTATATATAAAAGTATTCCACATATAAAATTTAAATATAAAGTTGCGTAGATAATAGTTAAAAGAAAATACAAGAGTCGAAAAAATTAAAAAAATTGTGAAATTTTTTTTGTGTTTTTTAATTAGAAAACACGTTAATTTATCTAGATATATGTGAATATTGCACATATAAAATTTAAGTATAAAATCGCATATTTCGGCGTAGATAATAGTTAAAAGAAAATGGTTTTTA
Organism: Pinus taeda; assembly: GCA_000404065.3. Lineage (NCBI taxonomy): Eukaryota > Viridiplantae > Streptophyta > Pinopsida > Pinales > Pinaceae > Pinus > Pinus taeda. The sequence goes on from APFE031257211.1 coordinate 141,401, forward strand.
AGTGCATATTTGGATTGAGCACCTTGAAAAACCCCTGGATGCTTTGATTGTGCAGAAACTAGCTATCAAACTTGCGCTTCCAATAAATTGCTGCCGAATTTTGACAGGAAAAACCCACCAGAAAAGCTTTCAAAAAGTCTCATTATAGACAACTACAAAAAAAAATTGTCT
>APFE031257211.1:159301-178317 GCA_000404065.3 Pinus taeda
TTTTTTTGCTAGAGTTCACGTTTTGAGTTTATAGTTCTCGTTTCAAAGTTTACATTGTTAACCATTCTTGATACTTTTAATGAACATCTGGTGAGATAAAACAAAAACCCCTAAAAAAACATGTTTCTATGTTTTGCTCCAAAATACTCAACTTGATCTAAAATGTCATTTATTTTATACTTATCATATCCCAAGGTAATTGTATTCCTATTTGAGTAGCATTATGGTTAAGTAAGATGCAGTCTTTTAATGGGTGGAAGTAATGAAAATATAAATACTCCATATTTATTATTGCAGGAAAATTTAACATATCTCAAGAACATCTCGCTGAGATTTTAAATAAGGCGGGGTTTATATGTGGCTAGCTATTGTCAAATATAAATGTGACGCAATCATGTTTGGATTGTATAGCTCCAACTCAACAATTTTCTTTGACCCAATTTTTTGAAATTCTATTGGATATTTAACTTTTCAAGGACGTTTCTTTGCTTATGAGACCCAATTCAGACATCAAATTTCCTATAATAATGCATATTCCTCTTATACATGTGTGTGTGTGTGTGTGTGTTTTGAATTGTGTATCTAGAATATTTGGTATGGAGCTTCAATATAGCTTATATTAACTTGAGAATTCTCTCAATATTCCATTTTCTCCAAATATAAAGAACAAAACCAAAACGTATTCATCTAAACAAGCCACAATTTTGCTCAGAAAATAATAGAAATTCAGCGGTCATTTTGAGAAAATCTAGCATAAATTTTTGAAAATCCAAGTTACAACTATCAAGCTTTGGGATTTTGGGTACCCCAATGATTCTTGATGGCGCTGAATATATTTATGTCGACAAAAAAAAACATTTAAACACTCTCATAGTCAAATTTCTTGAAAAAAAATCACCAGATTCCAATGAAAAATTCGCAATCCAAGTGAAATTTTGGCATCGTTAGACAATGCCAACCAAAACATGAATGGATCATAACATCATATATCTTACACTAGATAAGCCTTCATGTTATAATTTAATAGTCACATATCTATGTTATCAAAGTTTTACATAGAGGGTGATCTCACTGGCTTTGAGATGCCCCAAGCCAATTCCATAGTGATGCACATCAATTTTCAACTATAATGCAAGCTTGTTGAAAATGCATTATTGTTTATAAAATGATGATGGACTAGTATTGAGTATCACATAAAAAGGAAGCCTTTCCACATGCTTCACTAGAAAGAAGAGGTCAAGGGTTGAATCACACAAATGATTCTTCATTTGGAAAGCAAAATTATCAATTGTTTGTTTTAACTAATAGGTGTAGAAAAGAGAGTATAACAAAAACATTACATGTAGCCTTGATGATATGTTATCTCAATTTATTACAATTCAACATTTGTAGAATGAAGATTTAAAAAAAAAAAATGATTTCTAATCATTGGCACTTTAGCAATATTCCTAGCCTACGCTGCTACAACCTCACAAGAGGTATTATAGAAAATTTTGTACAAAGTTAATAGTTATTTATTACATGGCACAACATTAACAACCGATGATAAAGGTATCCACAAGATTAAAACCTTAATATCCTCATGGTAAGCACCATTCAACAAAAACCAAGGAACAAAATCACCAACAACATATGAACAAATTCTACAGAGACACTTCAGGTGTTTGTCTTTGAAGTTTCATATTTTTGTTGAAATGTAAATTTTACCCTAATAGTGATACCGGAAGATTGTTTCAATGTGCCCCCTAATGAATTGTTCTAGTCCCAAAAAGGTTTTTATTTCAACAAACTTTGCTTCCATGCAATCAAGTTATTATCATTTTTCCTTCATAATATCTCCCTCCAAGTACAAGCAAATATTTGCATATCAAACTAATTTATCCCTTTCAACTAATCAATCATTTCTTCAATTTGCAATATCATCTCCACTGAATCTATTGATACATTTTTTGTTTTCGAAGGAAAGAAGCCAAAGGCATAATTTGTTTCAATGCTGCTTTAAAATGAGTAGGAATAAATTCTTTAAGGCCTTGTACTCCCTATGAAAAATGATTATTTTGTAGAGTTCTCTATCCCACCTGTCATTTTCTCTCATTAAATAGCCCATACAACCAGCGATGCACTAACAATCCATAACTCCATGGTAATAAAAACACACAATAAAAAAATACATAATTAATTAGCTTCTATTAAACTTGTCCTTATTTCTCAAGATATGATATGATACGTGTCAAGTTCATTGTCAAAATTAGTTTAATTTTAGCTTATTCCATAATCCACAATACCCAATATGCAAATTTTTAAAGTCTGGCGTATGAAGTAAAATTTCTAAACCAAAGGACAATATTCAAACAATTATATAATCATAAACACATCTTAATAATAATAATGTCACAACCAAGCTATACACGAAATTGGTGTAAAAGGCTCCCTTGTTTTTTGGACAAGGGACCCACCTCCACAAAGATTTGACTATTAAAGTCTATGGAGGTGTACATACTCTACCCACTCTAGACTTGAACCTGTGACCTCTTAAAAGGAAGCACATGTCGTAAGGCCATAACCTGTATATTAGAAAAGAATAACTACACGTAGATTGCTAAATTGAATAGCCAACTTTCACATATTGGAAGAATCAATGTAACATGACTCGACGAGTACTCGTCGAATGGATCAATTATGGTTGGGTCTGCTACGAAACAAGTGACCCAACCATACTAGGCCCACAGACTTGCCACTTACCACTCGCCATACTCAATGACTTGTAGCAGTCATCCAATCTTCAAGATCCAGCATCTAGCCTCTATAATCCAGCAGAGAGGCTTCAGGTAAGCATCGATCCCCTAGTATTTTGTTTCATTTTGAAAAAATAAATAAATTTGTTAATGGAGGGCCTTGCAAAAGCTTGTTGCACGCTCCTGCATCCCTAAGACAGGCTTGGGGCCTATAAATACCACAATGTGATTGCAGCCCCCAAGCATGTCTTCAGGATGCAGAAGCGTGCAACAAGCTTTTGCAAGGCCCTCCATTAACAAATTTATTTATTTATTTATTTTGAGATGGGCCCCCTCGGGCCTATCTCAAGGTTGCAGAGGCTTGTAACGGACCCCCTGTCCAAGCAAAGGGCTTGTTGCAGTCCTCTGCGACCCTGAGACAGACCCACAAAGGCTTGTAATAGTGAAAGTGTGGCTGCAGCAACCACACTTTGGCTGTTACAAGCCTCTGTGGAGCCCTTTTTTGTTACATTTCCTGTTGCAAGCCTCAATGATTAAGAAAATTTACATTTTCTTAATAAAATTTTTCTTTTCAAAATCAAATGGCCACCCTAATCCATAAATTCCATCATTCCTAAATCCAAGTCTAGAAGACCTCTTGATGAATCATGGGACTATGGTTTCCATGAATATCCTGGTTCTTATGCAAAAGTCATGCAATTTTTGTCCCATTGTGGTGTCTAAGGGCATAAACAAATTGAAATACCACCTTGCTAGAATAGTATATAAAGATACAGAAATTTGTGATCACTACTCTTTAGTAGTCACAACCAAAATGCAAGTTAATTTGGATGTCATTCAGGAACATAATGCTAAGAGAGAAAGAATGAAACGTGAAACCACAGCAATGGGTGGACCTCAGACATAGACATAGGGTCAACATGTTCCTACAAGTATTGGCTCATCAAATGTTGTAGGAAATACATCTCATATAACCTCTCCTTTCTTCCTTCCTTGCACTGCTTCGAGATCTCGGCCAAGATTAGAAAGTTTTAATGAAAAGAAAGGAGGTAGATATGTCAGTGAGGAGGTTTTGGTATCATGATAGCCTCCCATTTAACTATGCAAAGTCACATTTCTTTTAGCCCATGGTAGATGCACTTGCATGTGTTGGCCTTAAGTTACAAAGCACCTTCTTATAATTCAATTAGGGAGAAATACCTTAATGAGGAGTTTGAATGTGTTAAGGCATAGTTGGAGAGCATTAAAAACTCATGGAAGAGCATTGAGTGCACAATTATGTCAGATTGGTGGACAGATCAAACGAATAGAACAATTATCAACGTTATTGTTGCTTGCTCTAAACGAACCATGTTATTAAAGTTCACTGATGCATATTCACATGTAAAGGAATGAAAACCAGATTTTTTTCAATGTTGTCAAAGGTTGTGGAGGAAGTTGAGGTAAAAAATGTCATCCAAGTAATCACTGACAATGTTGCAAATTATGTGGCAGATGAAAGAATGCTAACCAAAAAACATCCTACTATTTTTTGGAGCCCATGTGATGCCCATTGCATAGACCTAATTTTGGAGGACATCATGAAGTTGTCATGGGTGCAAGATGTTGTCACAAAGTGCAAACAAATAACCAAGTACATTTATAACCATGCTTGGGAGTTGATTCTTTTGAGACAAGTCATAGAGAGTGAACGCAATCGGACCGCCAAGTATGTTACTCAAGTATTTGCCAAGTACGAGTCATGCAACATTGAGAAGAATATTGGCAATGTATGGATTCAAATCATTTAGGTGTTTAGTGAAGTGATGAGCATAGTTATAATCATACATCAATAGATAAGAAAATAGTGAAGTTTATGCTAGACATAGGAAAATTTAAAACCTTTAATGAAGAACAAAGATGTTCACTTAATAGTCTGAGTGACATTGCAAGTGCAAGACCAAAATGTAGCCAGAAAGGTTGACTAATTTTCTTCTATTTACAAAATAGTTTTCTATTTCATTCAATATCCAAGTAAAATATATATTGCCAGTAATGGATAACCATCAGAAATGTGAAATCAATCAAGACATGTTACTCAAAGATTGAAATTGTTATCTGTGATGGCTTGGTTGGATGGTAAATCAGGGGTATCTCATGCCCCTAACAAAGTTCAAATCCCTCATAGACATGTTTCGTCCCTTGTCAACCATCTCATCAATGCACGCAAGCCTATTCTAGAAAATGGGGCAAAGTGCAAGTCTTAGCTAACCATGGAAAAATAGATACACCCCCCACCTGCAACTTCTTAGCTCAAGGAATCCTCCTAAACTGTTGTAAGTTGGCTACCTTGCATTGTAATATTCCAAAATTAAGGCATGCTTGCCACACAATGATAATAGGAAGCATCTTGGCAAAAAATAAAAAAATAAAATATTGAAATTTTTCAATGTACAAAGTCAACCTATTTAATTATCCTGAAAAGTCGTAGTTGAAATACAAATAGCGGAAAAATATCAAACATAATAATCACAATGCTTATTTAGGATTATGCTAAGTTACACCAAGTTTTTCTAATGGGGGAGAGTGGACCAAGGGACAAGATCTTAGTGCTCATCGAGAATGTCTTCCACTTATTTTGAGGGCAGAGAGAAGAATGCTGCAAAAACAAGTAAAATTTTCAAAACATAGAAATATTGTCATATCTAAAACATAATAAAGCATGAAATTGAAAATAAAAGTATGTAATCAGACAATAATGATAGATAACCCTTTCCTTTTCCTTAGCCAATTTTCGAAAAAAAATGGTGGTGTTGGGTATACCCAAACATCCCTAGTATGTTTAAGATGTACCTCAATTTAACCAAGTAGGTTAGAGAATGTCCCTGTTGATTTGGAGTAGCATCGAATGTGCTCTAGCCATGAAAATTGGTGTAGAGGCTAAAGCACATGACATCTCCAAGACCCGGAAATGGTTTAGGGAAATTCTATCTGGTTAGAGAGATATTAAAATAATTAAAATTTTTAATGGGGTTCCTAAGTCTAAACTTAGGAAAATTAAAATATTAATGGGTATTAATATAAAACTGGGTGAAAATGTTCTAAATGACATGGATCAAACCAAATCTAATCTTAGTCGTTGATTAAGAACTTAATCTCGATCATTGAAGACTCAATAGGAAAAGTATAAGAGGAGGCTAGAGGGGCAGTTAGAGATACACCAAGATTGATCAGTCAGTTCGATTTTCTAGAGCAAGGTTTGCTGAGAAAATTCGAACAAGTGATCTCAGTTGCAGCGAGGGGTAGTGAGTACATCGCAGAGAGGCAAAGATAGTATTAGAGGGCCAACGGGGTGACTGAGGAGGCTACACAGAGGCAACAGGAGCCACACAGAGGCAGTTAGTGACTGTGCAGAGGTTGAGAGGTTTGCGTGGGTGACGCAGAGGGCCAAAGAGCTGACATAGAGAGGCAGAGGGCTGACGCAGGGGGTTCTAGGTTTACGCAAAAGCTAGCAGGGCTAACGTAGAGCCTTGGAGAAGCACTGGAAGGATTTTCGTGGGGCAGACTAGTGCTAAGAAGCTGAATATCTACTTCTGAGAAGAGGTATTACTCCCGTGTAGAAATCTCTATTGGGTGAGCCAGTTTGGCATCCTAGTTGTGCTCAAGAAATCTGCATAATAATAATACCCTCAAAACTACTGCATCGGTTTTCCTGAATTGGGTTTTTCTGGGGACAATTGTCCAAAAATAGCGGTGTCCCTTGTGTGTTTGTCTATTATTTCGATTGATGATTTGCATATGAGTTGAGACTGCATTTGTGTTTATTTTCAGTATTTATATGGATAAATAAATTGTCAAGGAATAAACAAGTAGGTGAAATAAACTGGATAATGTAATAGGAATTTCTGGGGTGTTAGATTCAGAAATATCAACATGTTATCAGAGCATTACAAATCACAGGAGAAATGAAGGCAGCAACAAAAATGGAAAATTTGCAGCAAAAACAGCTATCCCGAGAGACAGAGTTGTTCCTAAGAAGTCAACAAAGAAGAAGTGACGTAGAGGGCCTGCGTCATGATTTCGAGCCAAAAAGAGGGCCAGCGCAAAGGCAGATAGAGGGAGAAGAGGCTCATGAAGAGCCACGTCATCCTACTCCATCAAGTAGGCTTGACACAGTTGGCCAAAGGAGTGATTCAGCGATTGTCGGGATTGCACAGCGCTGAAAGGCTCAGTTTCATCAGTGGTCAAGGCCTATGGAGTTGTGGGCAGATTGTGGATTGGGAAGCTGGTGTGGTGTTATTGTCAAAGCAAAACAGTACCTAACATGACAGAACCAAGGTAGAGGGAGTCTATGCCTTGACGGATTTCTAGCCAAGAAATCCAGATCCGAGTTGCAGTTGCAAAAAGGATCGGAGAGGAGCGGATCGACAATTGGCAGTAAGATTTCCAATAGCAAAATCAGGACTTAGAGGGATATTTCCAGGAGGGAAGTCGAATCTTAGAGGAAGTCCAAAAGGAGGGGTGGAGATGGCAATGAACAGACTGAGGAATAAGGACAGGTTGGACAGGGCCTCCAACTTTGTCATCTGGAAAGCCAGGATCCTGTCTGTTCTAGATAGACCTTGCATCAAGGGCTTCACCTTGCGAACCATGGCTATCACAATAGACCCAGCTGATAATTAGATGTATAAGGATGCAATGGCGAAAGCAAAGTGCATAATCCTTGATGGGGTCAAGGATCATGTAGTACCACATATTGCCGAGAAGCAAAGGAGATTTGGGATACCTTGATGACATTGTATCAAGGCACTTCCGTGCAGCGAAAGATGTTATTAGAGAATCATTTGCAGTCGTATTAGATGCAGAAGGGGGAGCAGATAGATATATACCTCGGCAGGTTGCAAGAGATTCGGGACCAACTTACTTCCATAGGGGCAATGCCAGATTAGGAGTTCATGGTGAGGATCGCCCTGAATGCAGTCTTCAAGGATTGGGAGACATTTGTCCAAAGCATTTTGGGCATAGCTAATCTTACATGATGGGAAGAGATGTGGGAAGCTTTTTACCAAGAAGAGATCAAACGAATGACCAAGGCAGGAAGTAGCAGCAAGGGAGGTCGAATAAAGAAAGAGGAGGAGGAAGATGCGACTTTGGCACCTGCAGGACAGCAAAGGAAGAGGAAGAAGGACATCTCCAAGGTGAAGTGCTTCCATTGTGGGGAGTTGGATCATTACGCAACCCAGTGTCCTAGGAAGAAAAATAAGGGAGAGGCTTTTGGCTCCAAGACAGCTCTAGCTAAGGTGGAGAAAGTCATTAAGAAGGATGACGACTGTGCAATGAGTGCTCATGCGCCTCTAGAGAAGAGGTGGGGAGACATCTCCCCACCTCAGGTTGTAGTCAGGAGGACTACAGAAGATAAGGGGCAAGATCCTTGAGGTACCCAAACTCTTAGATCATATCCGGCTACGGGAGCCCCGAAATGACAGTAGCAAGATGACAGATGTCGATAGAAGAAGGATGTGATGAAGCGACAAGGCAATGCTAGAGTGTTGGGGTTTGTAGCAGCGTAGTGAGGGTTGCCGCAGTGCGAGAGGCACATAGGTGTTTGCAGTAGTGCGAGAGGCATAGTGGAGGTTGCAGAAGTGCGAGAAGCACAGAGGTGGTTGCAACAGCACAGAGGCAGTGGAGGGAGCACCAAATAGCAACAGAGGTAGCTTCAGCATCAAGGGGCTTCCAGACTGACAAGGATGTCAGTAGTTGGGTAGATCAGTTACTTCTCAGTAACTGAGTTGTAGTGCAGCAGTTATTAGTGGTAGTGCTATGGGCAGCATGATGCAGCGTGTTGAGAGAGAATTGCAGTGCAGATGCAATGTTGGGAGGAAGGACCAGTAGCAGCACGGATGAAGAGGGCGTTGTAGTACAGATGTAGTAGTGGCAATGGCAGAGCCATGGGCAGCAATATAGGAAGCAGCAGTGCAGTGGATGTAGGGCAACAAGCCCAGCATCAACATAGGTACCAGTGCTGGAGGATCAGTGGTGGGGCATTACTAGCGCACATTGCTCGCTAAGAGGGAGTGTTGATTTAGGGTAGCATTGGATGTGCTCTAGCCATGAAAATTGGTGGAGAGGCTAAAGCACATGAGATCTCCAAGACCCAGAAATGGTTTGGGGTATTTTCACCTGGTTAGAGAGATTTTAAAATAATTAATATTTTTAATGAGGTTCCTAAGTCTAAACTTAGGAAAATTAAAATATTAATGGGTATTAATATAAAATTGGGTGAGAATGTTCTAAATGACATGGATCAAGTCAAATCTAATTTCAGTTGTTGATTAGGGACTTAATCTTGAACGTTGAAGACTCAAAAGGAAAAATATAAGAGGAGGCTTAAGGGTCAGTTGGAGATACACCAAGATTGATCAATCAATTCGATTTTCTAGAGCGCGGTTTGTTGAGAAAATTCGAACAAGTGATATGAGTTGCAGCGAGGGGAAGTGAATACATAGCAGGGAGACAGAAATAATACCAGAGGGCCAGCACAGTGACTAAGGACGCTACATAGAGGTAGCAGGAGCCACGCAACGACAGTTAGAGACTACGTAGAGGTTGAGGGGCTTGCGTGGGTGACGCAGAGGGCAAGAGAATTAACGCATAGACGCAGAGGGTTGACGCAAGGGGTTCCAGAGCTACGCAAAGGCTACCAGCCTGACACGGAGCCTTGGAAGAGCGCTAGAAGAATTTTCATGGGGCAGACTAGTGTTGAGAAGCTGAATCCGTGCTTTGGAGAAGAGGTATTACTGCCGTGTAGAAATCTCTATTGGGTGAGCCAGTTTGACACCCTCGTTATATTCATGAAATCTGCATAATAATAAAACCCTCAAAACTGTTGCACCGGTTTTCCTGCAATGGGTTTTCCTAGGGGCGATTGTCCCAAAATAACGGTCTACCTTGTGTGTTTGTCTATTATTTCAGTTGATGATCTATATATGAGTTGAAACTACATTTGTATCTATTTTCAGTATTTATATGGATAAATAACTTGTTAAGAAATAAACAAGTAGGTGAAATAAACCAGATAATGCAGTAGAAATTTCTGAAGTGTTAGATTCAAAAATATCAACAGTACCAAGTACTCAAACATGCCCTTGATGTCATTCAAGGATGTTACCCAAAATCCCCAAGTCCCATAGGACTAACAGGAACATAGTGAATGCACAGCAAGGTAACATATTGAGTATGCCCATAACAATCCTGCTCACAAAGTTACAAACATGTAACTAAATATAATTCAAAACATGTCATCCAAGGGTGTTCCCTAAAGTTCCCCAATGCATGGGTCTATGGGGAACATAGGAGATGCATTCCAGGTAACAAATCGAGTATGCCCTTTACAATCTTGTTTACAAACATGTAATTAAATATAGCCAAAAACATCTTGAATTTCTGCCATTTAAACAAGGCTAGTTCACTAATCTAGTGAAAAAATATCACATGTCTATCTTGACAGTTTCCAGTACGTAGCTCAAACACTCTGTCATTATATGCGGATTTCAGATTGAACAGTGTTCTGCTTATATGTTATCGCTAATCTCTATTATGGACTCCATTAGGTCATAGAAAAGTAATGAGATTGTATATGCACACTTTGATCTTCGCTCTTAAAATAAAGATATATAAGCTATTCAAATGGTATTTACTTTAAAAGTGGCTTTCAGAAATTCATCTCATGCTTTTTAGATAGAAGATCCATTCAGCAAACTGATGGCCCCTCTACAAGCAGTTACTGGTACACGTCCAAGAATTCGAATTTTCCTGCCTTGAACCCTAACCACCACCTACATACCAGCAAGGACACCTCATAAAAAGGGCTCCAAAGCTTTCAAAATTATTGATACCTTATGAAACAGTCAAGTTTACTCTAGGAACAAGTATTATAACCCTAGGTTTCTGTAATAGAACTATCAATGGTAGTGCTTTCTGTTCCATTGGAAACACTTCCAGCATCAGAATTTAATGGAAGACTTTCTAACAGCAATTTAGACTCTTCAGTCAAATAAACTCCATTTTTCAACTTGTCTTCTCCTGCAAGAGCAAAAAGAAAATGATCAAAAACAACAGCCTTCCAAATCATAATCTGTAAATGGAATCAAGGTGATGGATAAAATATGTTCTCATTAGATAAGAGTTTTAAAAAGTCACATTACTGATCTTTGGGCACCAAACAAAATGGTATCATATGTCAGCATGCACCACTGCTCAATGATAACCAAAGAGTGTCAATCTTCTGTATATAATGAAGATATGAAATATCACATGCATTTATGACAATATCAAGTGCTTGTTTTCAAGCTATTAAAATAAAATCTGCACCATGTGCTACACTTTTCGGGTACTAAAATTGGTGTGTATCCATTGACATGATTTTCACATGCTCACATTGAAAAGCAACCTGCAGTAATAAGTTTAAAATTACAAAGTGGTAAGATATTTAAGCACACTGATATAGTACCTGCATTTTTATCACCAACATTCTTTAACTTCGTTCTCCCTTTCTTTTTCTTGGACCTTGAATTTGGTGAAGCCGTAAACAGACTTTGATACTTTTCCAAAACCCTTTCCCTTTCCTCCTGTAAACCTAATGATTCATATGCAGCTGCAACTTTCTCGATCACTGCTTTTTCTGGTGGTTTCCTATTGAACATTTCAAGATCATTGAAAAGCTACAAACAAACATGGAAGAAAAGTATCAGTATGTTAAGAATCCAACATTCTCAATGGATAAAATATATTTGTAAAATAAGAGCCAATGCCAAAAATATATAGAAAACTGAATAAATGAAAAGATAAATCAGAACAAAAAAAAATAGCTAATGTTTTGAAAGTTAAGTTCAGGATCAGGAATTATAATGTTTGAAGCTCCAGGAAAGAAAAACTGTTTTCATGAAAAGAGGTGAGACACGGGGACTTTAACACAATGTTTTTCATTTATTGAAAACAACCAATGTCTCTCTTATCTTTAATTACTCTACAGGCAACAAAATTAAATCTATAGAGAATTCATTTCAAAAGCTTATATAGCTACTAGCTGGGAACCAACCCCCTAACAATGAATCTAAACAACATTCAGAAGACAACTGAATGGTGCATCAGAGTCTCTAATACAAAACAGCATAAATGACAGTCAAATCCAATAATTGTCACCACATAAAATGTACATCAAAGCATATATGTGTGTCTGCTTTCGCACCAAAAGAAAAACAACAGGCATCATCAGAATGGAAGCATCACCCACCATTCTTTGTATGACAATAACAAATGGCTGAAATTCATCCCTTTATATCAATTGCACAATCTTTCATACATCACGAATAATTACTAAACATCCATTATAACTCATCTGACTGTCCAAACCATCAACTCAACTAGCATCCTTTTTAAGCAAACTAAACAATGATGATCTAAAAGAATTTAAATATATGTGTCTAGCAGGGTTTAGATTGTGTCTCTGAGTGCCAAACTGATCTGGGAATTGGATATGTTTTCCATCTTCAGACTCGCAGATTTACTGTTAGATGTGTTTTTCGACTGTGGATTAAAGGGTTTCAGAAAATGTTTTAAAACTGGGCTTCTTTGTGTCCAAACTTTCATGGAAAGGATTCTGGATAAAAATGAAGAGAAATGATAATACAACAACACATTCAGGATGCTACCCACAAATCTGTTGAATCTTCAACAAGGTGAGCGGTAGAAAGCAATTTTCTGATTAAATAATTACTACCTAATGATCATCAATCAATTTATCTTGGGCCACTGATATCATTGAGAAATTACACACAGAAAACATCAACAGTAAATGCAGCGGAAACAGTAAAGATCATAGAAAGAAATCCATGCACAATAGAGAGAATAATTTTTACCTGGGAAACCTAACCTTGGGAGAAAACCCAGCAACTTTTCTTTAGGAGAAATTATTCTTCAGCAAGGTTTACAAATCAACAATTTGTCCAGAAATCTGTGCCAATTATCCAAGTTAATTACCAGTCAAACTTGGTCAAACTCATACTCATCAACCCTGGTAAATTTGTTTGAATCTGGCCCTGCATCCCCGGAGGCCCTTGCATCCCTGTGGCCTTCTAACTCGGCCTCCTTCATGCTTGGCTCCTTGCTGCCCTCTTCCACATGGGAACAGTACTTGCTCTTCATTTGGTTGTCCAAGAGACCTCAAAAAAATGAAGAAGAAACTCGCTTGGTGTTCAAAGTGATCTGTCACATCATCTATATATACTAGTCAAATGGGGTTAAATTAACCCAAGGGACACACACTTTCATGAGCTGCGCTGACTTGGTGCCTCAAAAATAAATTTTTATTTTAATTTTCTTAGGCTGACTTGGAAACCTCTTTGGCATGCGGGAATACCTCCCAATACACAAATATCAACAAAATCTTGGTAGAAACAAAAAATTTATTACTAGTTTTCTGTCCAAAACACCATAGCTTTTACACTTTTCTAGGACTCCCTGTTTCTTTATTCGTGCATCTTTCAGCTAATCAAATGCATCCATAAATGTAAGAAGCATTGTTCACTGTTGAAAAGAAACAAGGAAATTAATAATGATGTGAAATCTTAAATTGGTCCATCCATCAGACATGATAGTGCAACCTACTTTACTCCATGACTCTTCAAATTCCATAGAGGATTCACCTATTCTTTGAACCTCTTTCTCTAAAAGTGCCCCCCTAATATCAAGAGTGCTAGGACATTTGAAGACTGAACCACATGAAGCTATAGCATCTATCATAGGCTAATCATAAAGAGAATTGGTAGCATTGAAATGTATATCAACACCATATCACCATCTAGTTATGCAATATGAAGCAGCTTTCTTTCCCTGCATCTTCCATTTGCTATCAATGGTGCGCTAAGAACTAAGGCACAAAGAATGAGTCAACTCTTTGCCTCTTCAGCTTGTGAGTGCTAGAAAAAACATATGTTCTAGGACAGAACATTGAAACTCTAAAGTGATCAGTAGCAGGATAAGAGGACGCATCTTCAAATCTGGGGTTTTCACTCTCATGTAAACTTCCACTTCTCCCTATCTCTTTTTGCATATGTTTCTGCTTAGTTTAATCTACTTTATAGGTTTCAGTAAGTGCTTGCATCTCAACTCTTGTTTCAAGGGAGGTTTGAAGCAAGACTTAATCCGCCTTATTACATTTGTTAAGTATTGTTTCAACCTAAGTATACCCCCTAGATATTTTGTTCTATCAATGGTTGTATATCATTTTTTTTGCCAACCAATTGGCGACAATTCCATGTCAGGTCCCTTTTCTCTTTAGCAGCCACAGCAATTTCTCTACAAACATTGGTCATTTCATAGCAATTGACAACATTAACGAGGACACCCTTCCTCAGCCCCCTCTCACACTTGAAAGCCAACTCTAGTTAGCCTTGACATCCTCTCTTGGCTTAGCACCTTCAATGGGTCTTAAGACCCTCTCTTGTTTTTGCTCCAATGCATTGATCTCAGCTTCTATCACATTACAATGTACTTTTTTAGCATTTACCTTTCTTCCTATATTTATACCTTCGTAGTTCTTTCCACTTTTATTCTTGGAGATGCATATTGCACTCCCACATTATACTTTTCTTTGTTGGATGTACTTTTCAATCCCACTGATCTCCTCTTGTGGTCATTTGTTGGACATTAAAAAAAATTATGTTATCTAGTATATTGCATTCCCACATTGTACATTTCTTTGTTGGATGTACTTTTCAATCCCAGTGGCCTACTTGTTAGAAACCAAGATGCTAGTAGATTAGGGTTGATTTCTCTTAACTTGATAATTACTTGTGAATGTTTGTTGGCTTCTTATTAAATTTATATTCCCTTCATCAAGCAATTACCAAAAAAAATGTACAAAACATGAAGGTCACAAAGAGACAACAGAGATAACAAATTAGGCTCCAATCTAGGACAAAACCCCATAAGGGGGAAAACCCAAGAAATCCTCTTCTTATAGAATCAGACCAAAGTGAAATATCCAAGACCAAGACCAAGACTGTTGCAAAGACCCAAGTCAACCCTCCTCCAAGCCATCTTCAACAAGTCATAGTCAACAGAAGTCAATGTTGGTCAAATCTCTAAAATCTGATCATCTCCTGAAATTTTGACCCTGAAATTTCCGGCCTGCAGTAGTGCAGAATCTGCCTCGCGAAAAATCGCAAGTGTGAACAGAACTACAGAAGAAATCAACTTGTCTTCTCTCTCCTTTGACTGTCCTCTCCCTCCTTTGACTTTGGATGGTTTACTTCATCTCCCACAGAAATCGATGTGAATGAAAGAGTGAATGGTTGAGGTCAAACTTCCTTGTATTATACATGTCCAAAAGGTCAAATAGTTGCCTCTTTAGGCTGACTTGACCAAGGAGGGCTGATTTGGTCTTGTGGATGACATTTTTACTCCTTGCAATAAACTTTTTCCTTTTTCTTACAACAAGTCCAAATGGGACTTTGACTCAATTACATTTCTTTGACTCATAATAAATTTTCTTTTGACTCAATTGACCCTATAAGCATGAAGAACATGCTTTGAGTAGAAATAAAAAAGTAATAATGAATATAATAAATACATCAATAACATTTGAATTACATTATGAAAACCGACTCTAGTTATATTTCTAACACTCACTCTTAACTAGGGAGGTATTCATTATGACACAATAGAATACTCTCAAGTTGAAATATTCTCATAAGGGATTTGGATTGATAAGCATGAACATAACCAGCATTGTCAAAATTAGCAAGGCCTTGACTAACAAGCCCTATCTCTCCACTAGATCAAAGCACAATGCTAGGAGGCATAAATTTTGGACACCACCACATCTCTGGGCACACACCCCATTCGAATGTTCACAAGGTATGTCCTCACAAGACTATTATTCTCTTGGATACACATCCAAAGAATATCAATCATCGAGGTTGTTACCACTCAAACTACTAGGGGTCCTAGGAGGGGATCCTATAGAGAGACTGCTAGGTCAAGGGGCAACAATGGAGCAATAGCCCAATGTCACCTCAGCTAAGGCTCCCTGCTCTTTACGGACTTTCATCGATGGGAGGAGACACGATATGAGAGGAACCACAATGATGAATGGATCAACGATCGGATAAGGAGTGATTCCTAAACCCTATTCACAAGAGGGACTCAATTAAATAGCTTGCTTGCTCAAGAAGCAAGGTGATGGGCTCTCCAAGAAGGGCTATGAGGATACCTTGGCCTAGGGTTGGAGGACATGCCTTAGACAAGGGGATTCCTAGACTTAAGGATCCTTATGGAGAAATGGATTCTATGTATTCCTTGTGGAATTTGATTTATAAAGTTGCAGTACCACAAAGAACCTGGGTGGACACAAAATTAGGTCAAGGGTATCGAGTTGATCAACCAAGGAGGGGCTTGACCTAATTAGGGAAGAGAAGAGGATCAAAGGACAAATTTTCTTTTTAGACTTGGGTGCAATGATGTTGATAAGGTCACTAACCCAAAATCAACCTAGGGCAAGAAATGGCCTTGTGGCTAGGGCTTGTTATATCTTGGGATTCCACTGTCGGAATTGCTCGAAATTTGGAGGACCTCTTGAGCAACCTACAGTGCAATAGTGGACCAATTTTCAAGGGTTTTGGATGGCTACAAATGATTTTGTGTGATGCCCTAGGAGATCTTCTCAGTTAGGCATAGAATTGGAAGAAATGAAGAAAAAAAATGTTATTTTGACCACCAAAGGGATATGAGGATCAATGCCTTATTGCTTGGGCTTAATGGAGTCAAGATACACATAGATCATGAATTTCATGAGCTAAGGAGCCCTAATTGATCTTTGCTAGTCTCTCCAAGGACAACAACTAGAGCAATGGAGATTTATACTTCAAATTTGCGAACACGACAAAATTTTGAGATCTTTAACCTAAAAGGTGCCTCTAGGAACATTCGCCCAATCCCTCAAAGGTCAATGCATGCATTTAATCACTTATTAAAGGTCCTGTTGTCGCGCAGATCGGCACGATAATGCTCAGACCGGGGGTTGTCACTCTGATCCCCGATCCCTCCGTTTAAGCCTGTCTCCCGCGGCTAAGGGGGGTAGACCCTGAGAGATGATGAAGACCAACTGTCGACCAGTTGGTTGGGAGACACAAGACACGATTAAGATAAGCACTAAAATGACTTGATTAGTTAGCAGACCAGTGCCTTGAGAGATCATTATTAAGCTGATTACTTGCTAGATGATTATAGAAACATGAAACGTGAACAACAATCATTTGTCATCAGCTAGATCACAGTGCTCTTTGAATGACCCAAATGATATCCAGCAACTGAAGATTTAAAAAAAGATGAATGCTTCAAACCACCACGAGTTATAAACCATTAACTAGATATCATATTCGTATCTCGACTTGAAACTTCAGATCTCAGCGTGAAAGATATAGCATGAAAACAACTGAATCTGGCAACAAAAATAATTTTCCCACAAAATTTTTTATACCCCTTCAGACAAAGATTAAACTTAAAACAAAATTTAAAATTTAATCTAAAACCCTGAAGGAAATTTTTTTATTTAAATTTTATATTTTATATTTTTCATGATGAAGACAAATGCTTTCAAATAAAAGAAGACAATTTGCAATAATTTTTCAAGATAGAAAACAAGCAAGGGCTCAGGAAACCCCCTCTGAAATAGATCTTTTTGATGTCTTATGAGGTTGCTGGCTTGAACAACTTGCGGGACCCTTGATATCCTTGGAGGTGACTATTCCCGCCGAAGAAGTCCTCACACTCCAATAGAGCTGGCAACCTATCCCTTGAAAACACAGAAAACACTTGCAAACGAATTGTTAGTGCAAAAAGAGACTTGGCATATAGAGACCAAGTTGAGCTTGTCATTCAACCGAGAATGGACAAGCTACAACAAGTGTACAAAATATACCAAGCCCAGGGGAGATTTGAGATAGCTGCAAATCTCTCCTCCCTAGACAATAGTGCCTTCAGGCAAAATGAAAAACAACTAGATAGCAAATGAAAATCAAATGAATATCAAACGACACAGGTATACCTCATGTGCCAAAGCATGCACCACAAGAGAAGCTAGTAACCCCAAAGACTTCTATTTATTTATGTGAAAACTGAGTACAAAATCCGGCAGAGTCTCCGCCCGCCCAATAGCTTGTTCTATCCTTTTTTTATAAGAGCCCAAGGCTCATATAAATAGGAAAATGGGAGACAATCCCAATGAAAAAAGACCATGACAAATGGCAATGGTGAAGATCTCAATGCTTCAAGTCAAGTTCCAAGTGGCTGATATGACTGTTTGTGATCCTGAAGATAACTGCTGTAGGCTGCCCATGCAACTGCTGTTTTAATTGCTGTGTATTGGCTGAGTGTGAACCTGTGTTAACTGGCTCTTAAACTGCTGGTAGCTTGGTTGCCTTTGTAACTGGAGATAACTGTTGTGCTGAATTTATGAGGCTGCCAACGTTACATGCTGTAGCTGCCTTCAAACTTGCGTATATACCTTGACTGCTGCCCACGTTAAACTGACTGCCCTTTGCAAACTGCGTACGGACTGCTCACGTGAACTGTGGGCCAGCATATTGGTTGGTTGACTGGCTGTGGACTGCTGTTGATAAACCATGTAGCTTGTAAACTTGCTGACCCTCAACGTTGACTATGCTGCCCACGTAGACTTTGCTTGAACCTGCCCACGTTAATATTGTTGACTGCCTGCTTAACTTGCGTACGGACCTGTGCCACGTAATTTTATTGCTGGCTGAGCTTATACGTATTTTTCGGATGGCTGAGGTGTGCGTACGGACTTTTGGTGGGCATATCATGTGGGCTGAGGTGGGGTCCATACCCACTCATTAATTTTAAACTCTCAACCTTATAACTTTTCTCAACCTTTGAAAATTAAATCAAAGTTGTAACTTAAAAAATTCCATTTGCCTTATGAACTTCAACGCTAGCCCATTTGACTTTGACTTTGACTTTCAGCTGAAACCTTTTTGGTGGGTCCCACATGCTTGCCACATCACCCTTGATTCTCTGCATAATCTCCATGTCAAAATTTGACTTATTTTGACTTTGGAAAAATTTATAAATTTTTTCCAATTATTCATTTTTTGAATTTTTTTTTCATTTTTGCCACTGTCACTTGAAAAATCGCCTTTTGAGGGACTCTGAGTCATTTTTTGACCCCCAAAGTAGGCTCTAGGAGAATGTTGGGCCTCTAAGGATGAATTTCGACTGGTC
>APFE031257211.1:178585-242986 GCA_000404065.3 Pinus taeda
AAACTTTTTGTGTGATCTAGTATGGTAATATACATCGACCCTAGACACTAAGATGTGTCAGGGGCTCAATCTTCAAACCGTCACCTCGGCTTTGGGGTAAAAATGAGTGAAAAATCCAGAGAATTATCCGCCTCTGAAAAAGAAGGGATAATTAACCGGATAAAAAAAACACTCCAAGGTGTACTCGTTTGCTGATCGAGTCCCACATCCTAGGCCTATTACAAATTCAAGAAAATCCTCATACTAGCATCACTTATTACAATTCCCCGCAGGGTGTGGAATCTGGGTACAAAGAAGAAAGATGATGAGAAGATAGAAGGAGAGTTAAAAAACTCTGTTGACTGATGACATCTGATGGTACAAGTGTCCTCTGGATCATCCTTGGGCATGGAGTCGTCACATAATCATCAGGTGCTACTCCAGTAGTCAACAGGTCCCACTCTTCTAACCTAACTCTTACCAAAATGGCTCTGAGAGGCTTCCCTTGAATGACTCCAACCAACCACTACAAAACAATTGCCCTGTGATGGGGTCTAATGGCTAAAATGGAGGATTTTTATGTTGTTGTTGTTAATCTGTGTAGCTCAAACAGGTGTTCTAGTATCAAATTATGTCTATGAGGCTAGGGAATACATTTTCTCCATTACTAGGAATTGGTTTCATGAGAAATGGCTTTGATTAGATTTAATTAAGCAGTTAATTAAATTTCTGCAAGTCTAACTTAGGGAAACAACTTAATTAATCAGTATTAATTGGGGTAAATCGATTTTCCTCTAGAGAAATCTGGACAAGTAACTTGATGGAGTCAAGATGATCTTAGCCATCGATCGTGATTAGATCATGGTCATTGATTCATCAACGAGAGATTATAAGAGGAGACCGAGGGTCATTTGGAGAACACAAAGGAGACACGAATTGTAGTGAGAGCAAGGGCACAGAGGCAGCGCAAGAACACTAACAGAAGGGTTTCAACAGGAAGAATTTGGGAGAAGATTTCAAGATGAGATTTCCAAAGATTTCTAGTTTTCTCAGAGTCAGAGAAAGGCTGAATTTATCTACAGAAAAGAGGGTCAAGCAAGCAATGCATATAGCCAATTTACCCAGTGCGAATTGCTAGAGCATTAAATTCCATTTCCAATTACCGAAATAATTCTCGAAGGAGATATGAGTAGCTTCAGAAGACAGAGCGAGGCAATATACTCATCAGAACGAATTTCTGGAAGAATTCTCAGTGGCCAGAGCAGGTTGCAGGATCCAGTGCAAGTTGCAGGCAGAGCGTGCTATTTTGTTGGAGTAGGACGAGTTGATTTTTGTAGAGGAAACTTGGTGTTTCTAGTTCGATTTTCCAGTTGGAGTGGTGGAGAAAAATTTCTAGAGCTTTGCCAGTGTCAAGAAAGCAGATTGATGTACACTCAAATTGCTAAAGAATTTTAATAATAAAACCCTCATATGCAAACTAGTTTTCCCTTCGAGGTTTTTCTAGGGATGTTTGTCTGAAAATATTGGTGTTCTACATGTGTGTGTGTGTGCATATTTTCTCAATTCCTGTGGTATTTATTTTTCATGAATTTTCAGTTGTGTTTTATTCAGTGTTTGTCGCAAGTTAATTGCAATTGACACATAATTTGAAAAGATAGGAGAATAATAACCAGTAATTGCAACAGTTAATCAAAATTTCAAATGGTATTAAAAGCGGATTTGAGGGGTAGAAGAAGGAACTGCATAGGATCTAAATGCAAAGGGTTTGCAAAAACCAACGTAGACACAGGGAGAGAAGCACACAATAGTTAAAACCTAGTTCAATTTATACCCAGTTCAAGTTCAATTTATACCCAGTTCGAGTTCAATTTATTTCTCCAATTATTTGAGTTCACGGATTTTCCAGAGATGGTCATAGCAAGATTGAGAGATCAAGACAAGTTGGATGGAGCCTCAAACTTTGGAGTGTGGAAGTCCAAGATGTTGTTTCTAATGAACGAGTATGGCCTGAAGGAGTTTGCTACAACAGTTATTGTTGTACCTACAGATCCCATCCAATTTCATGAGTACGGGAGGGACAATGCCAAATCCACCAAGATAATTCTTGATGGAGTCAAGGATCATATTGTACCACATATTGCTAAGAAAGGGACGGTGAAGGAGACGTAGAACATCATTGTGAAACTATATCAAGATCCTTCAGAAAACTGGAAATTGATCCTCAAGGAGAAGCTAAGGACCATTAAGCTAAATAAGGGAGAAGAAGACATGACACCCTATCTCACCAAAGATCGGTCTGTCAGAGATGAACTCGCTGCATTTGGAGAGAACCCAGTGATGATGAGCTAGTGTGCATAGCACTCAACAGGTTCTCCAAGGAATGGTGAATGTTCGTTCAAGTGATTTCAAGATGAGACAAGCTTCCAAATTGGTAATGGCCATGGAGTGACTTCACTCAGGAAGAAGCTTAGGCTCAACTTGGACAATGGCACCAGTAGCAGTGGCAAGGTACAGAAGGTTGAGAAGGAGCAAGAGAATGTTTCCTTAGGAGGGAAAGGAACAGTGAAGAAGGGGTTCAACAAGGGACCTAGCTCGAAAGGAGAGAAGAGCAAGAAGAAGGACCTATCCAAGATCAAATGCTATGGTTGTCACGAGTTTAGCCACTATGTCAGCGATTGCCCATTGAGAAAGAAAAAGGGCAAGAAGCAAGTTGCAGCTTTAGCAGATCCAAATGAGCTCCCTAGCAAGATGGAGCAAGGGTTCACATTGATTGCTTGCCTAACTAGCTCGACTTCACAAGGTGTCTAGTACATAGACAGTAGAGCGCCATTTCACATCACAGGAGTTAGGTAGTACTTCTCCAATTACATGGAGGAGGACATTAGGTTCCATATTCAGATGGGGAACAAGTCCAAGTGCACTCTTGTAGCATGACGGATTATTTTATTTCAAAGAGAGAATGGCAAGCAGATACCCATCCATGATGTGTTACATGTGCCAGGCTTGGGGATGAATTTGATCTCTATATTTGTCCTTCAGAACAAAGGGTATGATGTTCCCTTTAGAGGGGCGAAGGTGTTATTAAAGCACAAAGATTGGAAGTCACCTATAGTAGTTGGGGTGAGGAGTGGCCAATTATACAGGTTGTAGTTAGACACACCCAAGGCACTAGTTAGCAACAACAGTCTAAGAGACCAACGGGAGCTATAGCATATGTGAATGGGCCATATTCATCATGGAGCACTTACACTGCTTCATGAGATGGTGACAAGTGTTTCAAAGGTGAGCACAGAGCACGATGATGTATGTAGAAGATGTGTAATGGGGAAGTTTGCCAAGGCATCTTTTCCAAGGAGTGACAGTAGATCGCAGGGGATTCTAGACGTTGTACGTTCAGACATATGTAGGCCGATGTCTACGAGATCTCTCATAGGGTATGAGTACGTTTGTACTTTTATCGATGATTTCTCTATGAAGACCTGGATCCATTTCTTGAGGATCAAGGGTGAGGTCTTCAGTTGCTTTCAGCAGTATAAGGCTCTACTAGAGAATGTTACAGGTAGAAAGATCTGAAATCTTGGGTCAGATAACAGAGTGGAGTATACCAGTAAGGAGTTCCAGGAGTTCCAGGACTTCTGCACAAGGGCAGGAATCTGAAGAGAGTGGACAGTTCCTTACAACCCGTAGCAGAATGGGGTTGCTGAGAGGAAGAACTAGTCGATTTCAGAGGCAACACGAGCTATGTTGTATGAACAAGATATCCCATGCTATTTATGGGCAAAGGCATGTAGCACAACAGTCTATATTCAAAACAGGGTCCCACATAGAGCACTTGGCAAGATGACTCCCGAGGAGGCTTTCACCAGGAAGAAGCCAGATGTCAATCACTTTAGGATATTTGGTTTCCTAGCGTATTGTCATATTCCAGGCGAGACACATTCGAAGTTGTATCAAACTACAAATTGAGGTTATTTCGTTGGGTATAGCGAAACCTCAAAGGCATACAGGATCTTCATCCAGGCGCAAGCAAGATTATAATCAAGCAGGATGTCAAGTTCATGGAGGACAAAGAGTACAGAAGGTCCAAAGAATTTCCAACAACTAAAGATCAGAGTGAGCAACTAGCAAAAGTACCTAGAGTGGAGTAGCAGAATTAGGGGCAGCAATAGAGCACAAGTACAGCAACTAGTATGAGTACAGGTTCAGATGCGAATACTCTTGAAGCTTCACAAAGCATAGAGCAGCAAATGCAACAGATAAGGGAGATGCATAGGAGGACATGGAGGTGGATATTCCTAACTCCACTATTGGCAGGAAGAACCGGGAGGTTCGAGCTACACTCAGGGATGCTCAGGAGTTTGTAGGGACTCCTAGGATGGGCATGAGAGAGCAGAGACAACTAGAGTGGTACACTGGTTACATGGCATTGGTCAAAGCAACATTTCATTCCTTTCTTCTTCGAAACTGTGACCTAGAAATCTAAAGGCTAGTTTATCAAGGCAATTTGAAGATTTTCCTTGTGTGCTGGAGGAAAATATTTGTCAAAGTCTGAAGAAGTCGACTCATAAGCTCGCTTCAATGCACCCGAAGAAGCATTATTCGTTAATTTTGTGTTTGCCGAAGGAACATGGTTCACATCAAGGTCCTCAGAAGACTTTTGAGGAACAGAAGTCTAGTCCTTGTCCAGCGAATGCATTTCATCATCAGATACTTCATCATTCTAGTATGAAACAGAGGAATCTTCATTCTCCCTAGGAGGAGAAGCGCAAGGCTTCCAACTTTTAGCTTTGGAATTTCAAGTATTCCACTTTTGGCGAAATTTGAACAGAGGGCAAGAATTCTGTAAATGATTTGTTTGCTTACAAAAGTGACAACAAAAAGTAGTATTGTCATAGTCCAAAGCCCTGGTCAAGTGAAAATCACCTATTTTTAAGATGATTTGGTCTGGAAATCCTCTACTAATATTGATTTCAACTTATATTCTACCACAGGTGCATACGCCATGATGCCCACAAGAAGAATCAGTTGCAAGGAAATGGCCCAACATATTTCCAATGCCCTGAAAAACTAAGAAGTGCCACAAATGAGCAAGTAGATTAGGAAGTCGAACCCATATCAGCAGCTTGGCAATGATTGTTGTAGAGAGTTAAAATCTGGAAACCAAGGGGTCAAAAACAAACCAGCATTGCCCCAGAACCAAGGCCCTTCTAATAAAACCTTTCGGTAGTCTTCTTGTTCAGCCACAATGAAGAAACCTTTCGAGCTGAAAATAACCTTGCAATCTTTGGTCCATGAAGAATGGATCCATTGGTAAAGATTGGTCAAGAAGGGCCGGTTACCGCTCAAACTACCAAGGCTCCTAGGAGGAGATCCTATAAAGCAACTACTAGGCCAAGGGGCAACAATGGAGTGATAGCCCAATGTCACTTAGCTAAGGCTCCCTGCTCTTTACAGATTTTCACCGATGGGAGGAGACTAGGTATAAGAGGAATCACAATGATGAATGGATCAATGATCGAATAAGGAGTGATTCCTAAAGCCTATTCACAAGAGAGACTCAATTAAATAGCTTACTTGCTTGAGAAGTAAGGTGATGGGCTCTCTAAGAAAGGCTATGAGAATACCTTAGCTTAAGGTTAGAGGATATGCCTTGACAAGGGGCTTCCTAGACTTAAGGATCCTTATGGAGAAATGGATTCTATGTAGTCCTTGTGGAATTTGAGTTATAAAGTTGCGAGATCACAGAGAACCCAGGTGTACCTAAACTAGGTCAAGGGTATGGAGTTGATCGACCAAAGAGGGGCTTGACCTAATTAGGGAAGAGAATAGGATCAAAGAACTAATTTTCTTTTGAAATTTGAATGCAATGATCCAAGTGAGGACACTAACCCAAAACCACCCTAGGGAGAGAAATAATCCTCGAGCTAGGGCTTGCGATATCTCGGGATTCCACCATCGGATTGTGCTCAAATTTGGAGGACCCCTTGAGAAGACCCCAGTGCAGTTGTGGACCAGTTTCCAAGGTGTTTGGATGGCTAAAAACAATTTCGTGTGATGCCCTAGGAGACCTTCTAGGGTTAGGCCTAGAATTGGGACAAGTGAAGAAAAGAGAGGGAAATTTGACCACCAGAGGGATATGAGGATTAGTGCCTTATTGCTTGGGCTTAATGGAGTCAAGATACACACACATCGAGAATTTTGTGTGCTAAGAAGCCTTAATTGATCTTTGCTAGCCTCTCCAAGGGCAGCAACTAGGTCAATAGGGATTTATACTTCAAATTGGTCAAAGAGATGAAGTTTTGAGGTCTTTCAACCTAAGAGGTGCCTCTAGGAATATTCACCCACTCTCTTCAAGTACAACGCGTGCATTAAATCACTTATTCAAGGTTCCCAGAAGAATTTTGCATTTACTTTAACCCATACAAGAATGATGATAATCATAACATGCAGTAAACCAGTAAAATAACAAGAATAGCATCAAAATTCGACTTACATGAGAGAGAGTATATCCATTCATCAACTTTGCAGAAAGAACATAAACGATAAATGCAGAAGACAAGCCAAGACAAAAGAACACAAGAATATGGCTCAAGCCAGGGAAAACCCCAAGATGGGGAAAACCCTTGATCAATTCTTCTTATAAGTTATTATTAATATCAAATCTTCAGGAGAGAGAGATAGAGACAGTACAATAATTCAAAGTCAAAATTGACTTGCCAATTTGAAGATCCAATATCACTGCCCTTAGATAAATAGATGGCCCAATCAAAATTGCAATTCTGGAGCAGTCAAATTGTGCCCTCTTAAGCTGGTGTCATTCTGTTGTAGAAGCTTGGTCTGGTTAGGGCTACTTACAGTCCATCAAGGAGCTACTACAAACTGTCCAATCTGGACAACCATCCAACTAGCATCCAAAACTACTCAAATACATCATATCTGCACATACCTTATGATCACAAGTGCTGGAGTATATTGTTGTTGCTTGCTGCTCCTGGTTAGGGCATGTGGCACACTGCTACAGCCCTCACAAACTTACCCAAACAGCCTTCTACAGCTAAGACCTCCCTTCAAGACAATCTGTCCACTTTTTGCTACAAGTCTGGGCTTAATCCAGCCCCCAAACAAGCCTCCATGCCAACCTACCTTCACCAAAATAGGTCTGCAGCCTACCTGAATTGTTGCTTTACTTCTCAGCCCCCTGTTCAGCTAGATTAAGCCTGCGGCTTGCTTGAGAAAGACTCCCTGTAGCTGCAGCCCACCTAGGAGAGAGTTTCTACACCATAAAATCACACCCAAACACTCCAGCTCTTCCCTTATGCCTGCGGTTAGCCTCTCTGATAACTCGGACCTGCAACAGAAGATAGATATGCCCAGAACAGCATTTCTTCCACGCCTTGTCCTCCAACCAACTTCACTGCCACAGAGATGTATTAACACAAGAACAGATGCACAAGGATGTGTCTAATGAGGTTGGAGGTCACCTCTATTTATACAAATCGTTGCATCAAGAGACATGTCTCTTGGGCTTCATGATCTACATGAATGTGTGGCTGACCTTGACAATTTGGATGTGTGGGCTTCACTTCAAAAACATATTTCTCCTTGTCCAAATTTAGTGATCTTTAGGTCGATTTTGGTCCTCTCGAAAAGAGGAATTCAATGCAAAAATTATATCCATCAAATGAGTTGTCCAAGGTGGAATTTGGCCCTAGTTGCCAATTTAACAAATGTCCTAGCTCAAATGGGAAGCATCCAAGGTACTGGGGGTGGAGGATGTTAATTTGGTAGCACAAGGACAAATTCCTTCCTTTGGACAGCCTTCATCATCCAGAGAAGACCCTCTCTGCCCTTGGAAGAATTTTATTTGGTCAAGGAAAAATATATTTTTAATGAGAAAACCCACATGTGCACAAATGTATAAGTCGGCCTAAAGGATAAATTGGGTCTCCAAAATCACATATAAATACAAATCAAGTCAACCTCATTTGAACACACATCTCACACATCTTCTTCTTCTTTTGGAGGTCCGCACAAGTTTGAAATTGCAGGTCTTCTTTCACATGTGCGACTAGGAGATAGAATTTCAGATTGGGCCAAAATCTGTCTTTGACCAGCATTGACTTTTTGGTGTTTGGGAGTATTTTGACTTGGTTTGACTTTAGATTTTGGATCTGTTTTGGAGGATGAATTTTCTGGCAAGGAGGTCGAACTTTTCTGGGCAGTTTGACCTTGGTTGACTGCAATTCTGCAACTAGGGTTTCAACAGTCTTTGATTTTGACGTTGACCAATTTTGCAGGATTGTTTTGGGACTATTTTGACTTCATTTTGACCAGCATTCAAGGCCACATGTTTGGACAGTTGATCGAGCTCTTTTGAAGGCAAGTCGACTGTCGACTATTGACCATTTGGGACTGCTCCTGCTGCCCTTGACTTTGACCAAAATTGCAGATTTGACTTATTGACCAGATTGTACCATTGGGCTCATCATTTGGATATTGATTTGTTGGTTTTGTTGGACAGTCAAAGGTTTGACTTTGACTCTTGTTGATGAATTGGATCATTATATCTCTCGAGTCTCTGCTGAACATTTTATGACAATCTAATAAGAAGAAGAATTTGAAAGGGTTTTCCCCCTTGTGGGGTTTTTCCCTGGTCTTTGACCAAATCTTGTATCTTTTATTACTCTTGATTGTCTTCTATTGTACATTGCATTTATTGTTCTATCTACAATTGTCGTTTATCATGAAAGATTAAATTTGTTGCTAACTGAAGAAAAAGATTGGGCTAAAGTGATTGTAATATCATAGCACAGTGGAAAATTAACATGGTATTAGAGCTAAGGTGAAGAGAAGCCCAAGAAATCAAGAGACGAGCAATCATATTTGAAGAAGCTAAAGTAGCCTATTTGACTTGGTCAAAATGTCTACCTCTTACTTCAAGGATACAGAGAAGTTGGTATCAGAGCTAAGGTGAAGAGAAGCCCAAGAAATCAAGAAACAAGCAATCATATTTGAAGAAGCTAAAGGATCCTATTTGACTTGGTCAAAATGTCTACCTCTTACTTCAAGGATACAGAGAAGTTGGGTGAATCATCAAACTTTGTTGCTTGGAAGATCAGGTTGGAAGTCATTCTAGATGACAATGATGTTTTGGAATATGTGGAAGGAAAAGTACCTAAGCCAACGGAAAATTCTCCCGCTGCTACCAAATCCAAATACAAGAAAGGTGAGCTCAAAGCCAAAAAAAATCTTATTGATTCATTGATTCATTGAGGTCAAACGTTTTTGGGCAGTTTGACCTTGGTTCACTGGAGTTATGCAACTAGGGTTTCAACAGTGTTTGATTTTGAATTTGACCAATTTTGGAGGATTGTTTTGGGATTGTTTTGACTTCATTTTGACCAGCATTCAAGGCCACATGTTTGGACAGTTGATCGAGCTCTTTTGAAGGCAAGTTGAGCGTTGACCATTTGGGACTATTGTTTCTGCCCTTGACTTTGACCAAAATTGCAGATTTGACTTGTTGATCAGATTGTACAACTGGGCTCATCATTTGGATATTGATTGGTTGGTTTTGTTAGATAGTCAAAGGTTTGACTTTGACACTTGATGAATTGGATCATTATATCTCTCTACTGAACATTATATGACAATCTAATAAGAAGAAGAATTTGAAAGGGTTTTCGCCCTTGTGGGGTTTTTCCCTGGTCTTTGACCAAGTCTTATATCTCTTATTGCTTTTTATTGTCTTCTATTGTACATTGTATTTATTGTTCTATCTACAATTGTTGTTTATCATTGAAAGATTAAATTTGTTGCTAATTGAAGAAAAACACTGGGCTAAAGTGATTGTAATAGCGTAGAACAATGCAAAATTAACATGGTATCAGAGCTAAGGTGAAGACAAGCCCAAGAAATCAAGAGACAAGATAAATCATATTTGAAGAAGCTAAAGGAACCTATTTGACTTGGTCAAGATGTCTACCTCTTGCTTCAAGGATATAGAGAAGTTGGGTGACTCATCAAACTTTGTTGCTTGGAAGATCAGGTTGGAAGTCATTATGGATGACAATGATGTTTTGGAATATGTGGAAGGAAAAGCACCTAAGCCACCGAAAACTTCTCCCGCTGCTACCAAGTCCAAATACAAGAAAAGTGAGTTCAAAGGTAAGAAAATTCTTATTGATTCACTGAAAGATCATTTGCTTATTTATGTTGGAAAATTGAAGAAGTCTAAGGATATCTTTGATAAGTTGGTTGGGATGTATGAGGTCAACAATTTGAATCACATCCTCCCCTTGAAGAATCAACTCCAGGACACGAAGATGAACAAGGGGGAATCTGTGCAATCCTATGTCATGAGGATTTCATCTAAGGGATCAATTACAGACTGCTAGTGAGCCCATATTTGACAGAGAGTTGGCATTGGTCACTCTTCAAGGTCTCCCTCCTATTTGGGAAACCTTCATCACTACTATAAGCAATAATGACAAGTCCCTGACATTTGATAAGCTCATTGGTAAGTGCACTCAAGAAGAATCCAGGATTATCTCTAGAGGGAGGATTCAAAAGCATGAAGAAGGAGAGCCCTCTGCATTTGCTACTCAAGACAAGAAGAGAAAAGGAAGAGAGAGACTATCAAGAAGGCCTGCTCCAAATTCTAGGGATTCCAATAGAAGATTCAAGAAGGAATTATCAAAAGTTGACTCTTACAACTGCCACAAGGATGGTCACTATGCTCGAGGATGCCCAGAAAAGAGAGATGCTCCAAGGTCCAATCGTGGTTTCAACAACAATAGGTTCAATAATAGAAGAAGAGGCAATGATAGAAAAAGAGGTGATGATAAAAAAGGAGAGCTGATAGAAGAAGGAAAGATGCCCCTGATGATCGTGAAGAAGGCTATCATCCACAAAAGAAATCAAGGAACTCAAGGTATGAAAACAATATTGTTGCTTCACAATCTCAATCTAGGTTGCACGAAACAGGGAAACAGGTACGAGTTTCCGAAACGGGAAGCGATACGAAACGCGACCTCCCCAAATTTTGGAAACAGGGAAACGCGAATATATGATACATTCTAATTTATTACATTATGATAAAATTGTCAATTGTCAATGCATAAACTATAAGTCTCTAAATTTACATCACATTTACTCATGAATGATCACATAATGAAAATAAAAATATCCAAAATCAGCCACACGAAATTTCTAATTTCTTGTCTCGTGCCTGATTGGGAGTCTCCTCCTACATAGTCGAATGACCTTAGTGCTCTTGATTAAATACAAGTTTCATACCCTAGTACCCTACATGCTCTTGATTATTGGGAGTCTCCCCTGCATAGAGGGCTTGGTTCTCTTGATTAAATACAAGTTCCAAACCCTAGTACATGATAAAATCCAATGGAAACATTGCAATTCCCCCAATCCTGAAATCTTGAAAAACACATAAGTCTGCTGGATTTTGAGTGAATCTAAAATTCTACTTCCCATATGAAATCAAAAGAGGGCGAAACCACTCTCAAACAATCTGAGTCATTTCATGGTAATGTAAAAAAATTAATAAAATGATGAAAATGAAAAATAAAGGAGAATATCACTTTTACTTTAAGAATTTAACATTACCATGAACTGCATATGCGTCAAACTTCTTGATGAACTGCATATCAACACTGGGGCAAAAGTTCACATTTATAACTTTAGACAGGCATCTAGAAGCAGCTAGAAGTCACTAGCATAACCTTTTTTTTGAAATAAATTAAAAAGAAATTTAAAAAAAAAACACAAGTAAATGCTGAAACGTGGGTCGTATGGCAGTGAAACGCGTTTCTGACCGTACTGGCCACGTTTCAGTTTCGTGAAACGTGGCAGTACAGCCGGAAACGCGTTTCAGCATTTCGTACTCGTTTCCATACGGAAACATACCCCTGCCCCACATTTCCTGCAACATAGATCTCAATATATTCTTATTTCTGCTCTTTTTAGTTTCTATCCTCCAGATTCTTGTGATAGTCGGTTGGTAGATAGTGGCGCTTGTAGACATTTCTCTGAGTACAAGGAAGTCCTCTCAAATCTGGTTGAGAGGGAGACTCTAGGGAATCTGTTCTTCTTCATGATGTTATGTATGTTCCAGGACTAAAGAAGAACTCAATACAAAGGGATGAGAGTTTACTTCATAAGAGGAGAGGTCCTCACTTGGCCTATGGAATTTCGCATGAGAGATGCTTTCACCTTGGGATCTAGAATTGAAGGACTCTATATAGTCAATGGAAGACCACTACAAGCATTGGTTCACGATAGCAATCATCAAAGTGAGCTATGGCACCGAAGACTAGTACAGCTACAGTATGAAGCCCTACCTAAAGTAAGAAAATTCATTTCTAGGATCCCTGATGTTCAATCTAGTCATGATGGTGTATGTCCAGGGTGTGCTAGTGGAAAGAAGACAAGGGGATCATTCCCCTCCAACGAGAACAGGACTAATGATATTCTACAACTCATCCACTTTGACCTATGTGGACCCATGCATGTGCACTCCCTTGGTGGCTACCTCTATTATATAATTTTTATTGATGAGTTCTCCAGGAAAACATGGATATTTTATTTGAAGCATAAGGGCGAAGCATTTGACATGTTCAAAGACTTCAAGGCATTGATAGAGAATCAAAGTTTTCAGGTCCAACAATGGTGGAGAGTATACCACAAATGAGTTCATTGACTTGTACAAGGAGGCTAGAATCAAGAATGAGACTATTGTACCATATAACCCCAAGAAAAATGGTGTGGCTGAAAGAAAGAACAGGTCTATCATGGAAGTTGCCCGAGCCATGTTACATGATCAAACGCTAACGAATTTCCTTTGGGGAGAAGCTACAAATATAGTGGTCCATGTTCAAAACAGGATACCTCATCAAGCTCTAGATAACAAAACTCCCGAAGAAGTGTTTACAGGTGTGAACCCTGATACTGGTCATCTAAGGATATTTGGTTGCCCCGTGTATTTTCATGTGTCGAAGGACAAAAGGAACAAGATGGAAGCCACCAAAAGAAAGGTACGTTTGTTGGACATTGCGAAAATTCTAAAGCCTTTAGAATATATATATCAGGTTAAAGGAAAATTGAGTTTAGCAGGGATGTAACATTTGATGAAAATGATGCCCTTGGAAAACCAAGGGACCTTCCTTCGTCACCTCCTATTAAGAAGAAATATGATGACATGAACCTACTAGAAGGTCCTTCTATGTCGGAATCTAAGAAGGATATTGTTGATGATCCCATGGAGCCTATGGACCCCTTGGATCCTCCTCCATGTGATCTCCCTACCAAGAAGAGGCCTCTTTGGCTTCATGACGCTTTACAGGATGTTGAGAGACATGTTCCTGCCAAAGGAATCTTTAGAGAAAGAAAGAAGCCATGCTAGGACCAAGGATACATCGTAGCTATGAGCTCCATCATATAGGCTGAGCCTACCTCTTTTGAAGAAGCAGTGAAAGAGAGAGTTTGGAAGGATGCCATGATCGAAGAGTATGAATCTATTATAGAGAATGATGTGTGGGATGTTGTTCCGAGACCTAAAGGAAAGTCTGTCATAACTTCAAAGTGGTTATACAAGATCAAACATGGAGCTGATGGAAGCATTGAGAAGTATAAAGCGAGGTTCGTGGCTAGAGGTTTCTCCCAAGAAGAGGGAGAAGATTATGATGACATCTTTGCACCAGTTACCCAATACACTACTATTCGTTCTATTGTTGCCCTTGTTGCAAGTCAAGGATGGACCCTTCACCAAATGGATGTAAGGACTACATTTCTTCATGGCATACTTCAGGAAGAAGTATTTGTTGAGCAGCCACAAGGATTTGAATTTTGAAGTGAAGGACAGGAAGACTCACGTTTGCAGGATGAAGAAAGCTCTATATGGTTTGAAGCAAGCCCCCAGAGCCTAGTATGCCCGCATTGATAATTACCTGGTGAAGCTTGGATTCACGAGAAGCAATGTTGACCCTAACCTCAACTTCAAAGTAGTCCAAGGTATGGCTTTGATTTTGGTTTTATATGTTGACGATTTATTCTTGACAGGTAGTGAGCCTCTGATGCTCGAGTGTAAGAGGGAGTTGGCCTCTAAGTTTGTGATGAAGGATCTTGGCTTGATGTATTACTTCTTGGGATAAGAAGAGCGGCAAAGATCATTGAGATTTTCCTTTCTCAAGGAAAATATGTCATGCAACTGTTGGAAAGATTTGGAATGGTAGAATGCAAGTCCCTAGCCACACCGATGGAGATGAACTTCAAGAAGTTATGCAAAGATGTTGTTGGACCTGACTTGGTGAACCCCTCTGAGTATCGACAGTTGATTAGGGCATTAATGTTCCTTGTGAACACCCGTCCAGACATATGTTTTGCAACTAACACTTTGAGTCAATTCATGACTAAGACTCTTCATGCACACTAGGTTGTTGCCAAGCACGTTCTGAGATATTTGCATGGGACAATTAATCTTGGTCTGGGATATATTGCTGGAGATGTGAGGCTACATGGATACACCGATGCTGACTAGGCCTGAAATGTTATTGACAAGAAGAGCACATTAGTGAGTTGCTTTAGTTTGGGTTCTGCCATGATATCTTGGATGAGCAGGAAGCAAAAGTCCATAGCTTTGAGCACAGACAAGGCAGAGTATATTGATGCTAGCATGGTTAGTTGTGAGGCAGTGTGGTTAAGGAAGCTCTTTGGAGAGTTGTTTGAGCAAGTCCTGGATATGACAGTGATATATTGCGACAATAAGTGCGATTCGATTGGCAAAGACTCCTATATTTCATGACAAGTCCAAGCATATTAAGATTAGGTATCATTATTTACAAGACATGGTACAGAGAGGAGCAGTGAGAATCCATCATATTTCAACTAATGAGCAGATAGCAGACATACTCACCAAGGCTTTACCGAGAGGGAAGTTCTTGGTCTTCAGAGAGCAGCTTGGACTGATAGATGTGACCCTCCTGGGTAAGGGTCTCGGCTGATCAAGAACACTGAGCTATGCTCCTCCCCCCTGTTTGAGCTCACTGGGAGAGGAATTGAGCCTGAGAGCTCCTAGGGTTGAGGGAACTCTGGACAATAGGATAGTTGGATCCTTACCTCATGATAATTAGTATCCTACCTATTGTTTGACATTAGGATAACTGAGATCCTTATCACATGGTAAGTAGCATCCTGCGTATTGTCATCTTTGGGACTTGATAAAGTATACCCCAATTCACATCCTACCCACAAGCTGAACTTGTTGGGATTGTTTCTAAGTTGCAGGAAACGTGGGTCTAGGGTCTGTTTCCGTACGGAAACGAAACGGAAACGCGTTTCCGCGTACCGTACGGCATGGAAACGCGTTTCCGTCCGTACGGGCGCGTTTCCACACGTTTCCAGGCGTTTCCACACGTTTCCACGGACGGAAACGCGTTTCCACGCCGTACGGACCCCGTTTCCCACAAAATAACACTTGTTTTTTAAATTTTTTTTTTTTCTAATTAATTTTTAATTTTTTTAGGGTTTCTAATCCATTCTAGAAATTTCTAAGTTAAAAGCAGTCTCATTCTATCATCTTATGATGCACATATATATTAATAATTTTAATGTTTTAAATATATAATATAATATATTATATATATTCGCGTTTCCCCGTTTCCAAAATTTGGGGAGGTCGCGTTTCGTTTCGCTTCCGCGTTTCGTTTCGCTTCCCCGTTTCCCCGTTTTGTGCAACTTAGGATTGTTTCCCCCCATCTAGCCATGGGTGTTGGCTACTTGAGTTAGGCACGATCCTTACCATTTATGGTAAGTAGTATCCTGCTCAAGTTATGGGATGCAGGTGTTCTACCACTAACCCTTGAGGGTCAAGTTGGGAACATTAGCAGACAATAAGATAGTTGTGACCCTTACCTCACAGTAAGTATTATCTTGCCTATTATCCTGACGATAGGATAGTTGTGATCCTTACCTCACAGTAAGTATTATCTTGCCTATTATCCTGACGATAGGATAGTTGTGATCCTTACCTTCCATGGTAAGTTGTATCCTTCCTATTGTCCTTAGACAGAGGGTGGTAGTTTGAGCTTGTTAATTTTTCTAAGGATTTCATCGTTCTTTGCTTTGATAATTGCATTCATATACATATACATCATTTACATATTCATTCACCACATAACATCATCATATCATCATCAAATGCAATTTTAGAAAGAACAACATTATCGACAATGCAACGGAAATAAAGGAACATCAGAAGAAAAGCATTCACACATAGACACCAAGATTGGTCGGAGACCAAGGCAAAACCCCACAGGGGGAAAACCCATAATTCAATTCTTCTTCTTCTATTATATTTCATCAATTGTTCAGTTGTGATACAAAGTACAAAATATCTTGAGCCATATCGATACATCTAGGGCCAATCCAAAGGGATTCAAAACTACGTTTGTGAACAATACAAGATACATCTAGAAGAACAAAATCTTCATCGAGAGCACTATCCTATATCCCAAGATCATTGCAATATAAATCCTTGTCATATGCATTATTGTTATCACCATCATACTATCATTAGTGTTGCGACCATGTCGATATAACTGTCTAGGTCACGCTGCCATAAATGCGTTGACATACATTCATACAAAGTTATTATTGTAAGAACATTTGTCATATTGTTATTAACATATGAATACTATTGCTACTGTAAGATGCAACTGAGATGACAATAATGTTGTATATATAATTGAGATGCCAAAGATGTTGTAATACCAATATACTTATGCTACTTGTGATACCTTACCAATATTGATCTATACTATACATATCACTGAAAAGAACTGTATTGTAACTGCAAAGAACCATCCATGTACCTATAGAGGATCTACACACACACACACACATATATATAATCGAATGTATTGCATAGGGACCATATGAATTAGAGTCAATTATATCGCATGCCAAACTGTGCGCATACCAAACCATATATGAGTTGATGCCAACATTCAATGTAGTGCTTGAGTGATGGTGATTGTACAGGTGGAGAGATGTTGTAGATGAGAGATCATTGCTAACTTATTATATCATCGCATATAATACAAAATTGTATATGACTGTGCAAACGGTGCAAACGGTGCCTTTGTGCAAATACATATAACCCAATACCATAGCACAAACAATGTTGTTGTGCAAATATAGATCCGATCTATATGACTCGATGCCACAAACACATGAATACAATGCTACGAATACCACCATCCTTATGTATGTAATACTACAGATAATGATGCTTTTGACCATATGCTACAGATTAATATAGCAATGTTTCCGACCAGATGTACGTGATGTATGCCTCAAAAGTCTATAGCAGAGTGAGCGTCTTGAGGCAAGTGCGAGACTTCTCCAGACAGTGCACAGTCCAAATGACAGATCTGACCCATACAGCAAACAAGTTTTTGAGCTTTAATGCAAGTCTTGTAGCCAACTTGAGAGTGTTGTAGTGCCTCATATATGCGAGACAGAGAATACATCAGACCAATCGAAAAACACAGAGCAATCCGATCAAGCGAAAAAGATCTAAGAGAGATCTGAATTCTCGATTGATGATTTGAGCAAAGGAGGATTGATGATTGATTTCAAATTTAAATTTCGTTCCAAATATATTTTTCTTTCTTGAATTTTATTTGCCCAAATAATATATTTTATAATTCTTCCTTTAGCAAGATGGGCTTCATATGGGGCTTAGGGTTTCCCTTAGGCGAAATTTGTCCCGACGCTACCCAATTTTAACAGAGCTCTCCTGTGATGTCAAACTCCTCTAATTTTAGGTTCGAGAGTGTTCAGCAAATGAACAAAGATGAGTAGAGACAACATTTGATTTGATGATAACAAGACATTTGAGATGGGACATGTGTCGCAGTCGGAAATTTCTCCCTCGCTAAGAGGGAGTGCTAATTTGGTAGCTCAAGGACAAATTCCCTCCTTTGGACAGCATTTCTCATCTAGAGAAGACCCTCTTTGCCCTTGGAAGAATTTAATTTGGTCAAGGAAAAATATTACTTTGATGAGAAAACCCACATGTGCACAAATGTACAGGTCAACCTAAAGGACAAATTGGGTCTCCAAAATCACATATAACTACAAATCAAGTCAACCTCATTTGGACACACATCTCATACATCTTCTTCTTCTCTTGGAGGTTCATACAAATCTGAAATTGCAGTTCTGCTTTCACACATACGAGTAGGAGAGAGAAAGTTTTAGATTGGGCCAAAATATGTCTTTGACCAGTCTTTGACTAACATTGACTTTTTGGTGTTTGGGAGTATTTTGACTTGGTTTGACTTCAAATTTTGGATCTGTTTTGGAGGCCAAATTCTCTGGCAAGGAGATCGAATATTTCTGGACACTTTGACCTTGGTTGACTGTAGTTCTGCAACTAGGGTTTTAGCAATCTTTTACTTTGACTTTGAGCAATTTTGGAGGATTGTTTTGGGACTATTTTGACTTCATTTTGACCAACATTCAAGGCCGCATTTTTGGACAATTGACCAGGCTCTTTTGAAGGCAAGTTGACCATTGACCATTGACCATTTGGGACTGATGCTACTGACCTTGACTTTGGCCAGAATTGCAGATTTTACTTGTTGACCAGATTGTACTATTGGGCTCATCATTTGAATATTGGTTTGTTGGTTTTGTTGGATAGTCAAAGGTTTGACTTTGACTCTTGTTGATGAATTGGATCATTGTATCTCTTTGTTGAACATTTTATGACAATCTAATAAGAAAAAAAATTGAAAGGGTTTTCCCCTTTGTGGGGTTTTTCCTTGGTCTTTGTGTTGATTTTGGGTAGCATCGGATGTGCTCTAGCCATGAAATTTGGTGGAGAGGATAAGGCACATGAGATATCCAAGACCCAGAAATCGTTTGGAGAAATTCCACCTGGATGAAAAGTTATTAAAATAATTAATATTTTTAATAAGTTCCTAAGTCTAAACTTAGGAAAATAAAAATACTAATGTGTATTAATAAAATATGGGTGAAGAAGTTCTAAGTGACGAGGATCAAGCTAGTTCTAATCTTAGTCGTTGACTAGGGACTTAATCTCGGTCGTTGAATCCTCCACAAGCAAAGTATAAGAGGAGGCTTGAGGGTCAGTTGGAGACACACCAAGAGAGATCAAGAATTCAATTTTTTGGGGTGAGGTTTGCTGAGGAAATCGAGTTAGTGATCAGAGTTGCAATGAGGGGCAATTCAGCAAGGGTTTTAATTTGAGGCTGAAGAATACATAGCAGAGAGGCAACGCAGTGTAGGGCGAGACAACATAAGCCCAAGAAGGGTTGACGCAAAGGTCGTAGAAGTTGATGCAGAGGATGCAGAGGATGTAGAGGTTGGCGCAGAAGACATAGAGGTTGACGAAGAAGTCGAAGAGGGCTTCAGAGGCAACATTAGAAGATTCTATGGGGTAGACTGGGAGCAGATTAGCAGATCCTGAGCCAGGAGAGGAAGACACATATCCTGAAGGAGTGACGCAGTTCCAAAGCAGTGCTTGGAGCAGCTTTCACTGTCCAGCATAGGGAACAGTCGGAGTCACTGTGGGGTTTGATCATCCGGTTGCTGATTTGCCGGAATATCTGTCTTCAAATAGAGGTACTAGTGCCAAGGATATTCTATGTTGGGTGAGCCATTTCTGGCACCCTAGTTGTATTCACGAATCTGCTTAATAATACAAACCCTCTATTTGTTGCACTGTTTTTCCTGCATTGGGTTTTTCCAGGGACGATTGTCCAAAAATAACGATGTCCCTTGTGTTATTGTTTCTATTTATTTCAGTACATGATGTGTATATCTAAGAAAGTTGCAATAGTGTTTACTTCGATGTTTATACAATTAAATAACTTGTTAATGTAAAGAACAAGTAGGAGATAGTAAACCAATAATTGCAGTAGGGGTTTCTTATGTGTTAGATTCAGAAATTTTCACATGGAATCAAAGAGATTGCAGATCATAGGTGACTGAATACACCAGCCCAGAAATCTGAGAATTTGCAGCAGAGAAGCAGTTGTTCCGAGAGACAGCGTTGTTCGAGAGTTGAAGAGACAAGAGGAGGAATGACGCAGTGTAGAGAGTGTGACGCAAAGGCTCACGCAGTGCTGGCATCAGCATTTTGAGCCGGGAAGGGAAGACGCAGTAGCTAGGAGGAGCCCACGCAGTCGCTCCGTCAGCCATCAGGGCCAACGCAGAGGCAGAGGAGGGCAGATCAGGTTCATGCAAAGCCACGTCATCTTTTTGAGCCAAGAAGGATTGACGCAGTTAGTCGGGAGGATCAGATTCAACACACGCAGAGATTGCACAGAGCCTAAAGGGCTCAGATTCTTCGAGTTATCGAGGCTAAGGGAGCTGTGCAAATTTTGATTTGAGGACCTGGTGGGACGTTGTTTCTGTCGGTGCAAAACAGTGCCTAAGGAGACTGAACCAAGGTAGAGGGAAGCACTACCTCGACAAATTTCTAGCCAAGAAATCTAGATCCAGGTTGCAGCGGAAAAGGAGGATTGGAGAGGAGTGATTCGACAGTTGGCTGGAGGATTTCTGAGAGGAGAATCAGGACTCAGAGGGAGTCTAGAGAAGAGGAGCAGAGATGGCAGTGAACGAATTGAGGGATTAATACAGATTGGACGGGGCTTCCAATTTTGTCATCTGGAAGGCCAAGATCCTGGCAATCTTGGATAAACATCGCATCAAGAACTATGCCTTGAGAATAGTGGTGGTCCCAGTTGACCCTAATGAAAATGAGAAGTATGATGAGGCCCAGGCGAAGGCGAAATGCATGATCCTAGATGGGGTCAAGGATCATGTCATACCACATATAGTTGAGAAGAACACAAGGGAGACGTGGCAGACGCTAACCACCGTATACCAAGGCTCTTCTGTGCAGCGGAGGATGTTATTAGAAAATCAGCTGAGGTCATATCAGATGCAGAAAGGAGAGGAGATAGATTTGTTCCTTCTCAGGTTGCAAGGAATTCGCGACTAGCTTACTTCCGTGGGGTCTACACCAGATCCAGAGTTCATGGTCGGGACTGCTCTGAATGTAGTCTCCGAGGATTGGGAGACTTTTGTCCAAATCATTTTGGATAGAGCGACTCTCCCCAGTTGGGAGGAAATGTGGGCAGCTCTTCGATAGGAAGAACTCAAGAGATTGACCAATGCGAGGAGTAGCGGTAAGGGAGTTCGAATCAAGAAAGAGGAGGAGGAGGATGTAGCTCTAGCATCAGCGAGACAGCAGAGGGTTCAAAAGAGGAAGAAGAAAGACATCTCCAAGGTAAAGTGCTTCAACTATGGGGAGTTGGGACATTATGCCTCTCAATGCCCTAGGAAGAATGCTAAGGGAGAAGCTTCCGACTCTAAGGCTGCCCCAACAAAGGCAGAGAAGGATGTCGAGACTGATGACAATTGTGCCATGAGTGCATGCACCTCTAGAGAAGAGGTGGGGAGACATAGAGACTACATGCTGGGGCAGGATCCTTGACGTGCCCAAACTCTTGGATCACATACGGCTACGAGAGCCCTTAACGACAGTAGCATGATGACAAGAGTCGGGTGGAGCAAGGTGTGATGGAGCGACAAGGCAATGCTAGAGTGCAGAAGTCTGTAGTAGTGCAGTGGAGGTTACAGAAATGCAAGAGGCATATAAGAGGTTGCAACAACGCAGTGGCAACAGAGGGAGCATAGGATAGCAGCAGACGTAGCTTCAACATCACGAGGCTTCCAGACTGACCAGGATGTCCGTGTTTGGTGAATTCAATTACTTAACTGAGTTACAGTGCAGCAGTTAACAATGGCAGTGCTATGGGCAGCATGAGACAACATTTTGAGAGGTAGTTGCAGTACAAATGTAGCAGTGGCAGTGGCAGTGTCATGGACAGCAGTATAGGAAGCAGCAATGCAGTGGATGTGAGGCAGCAGGCCAAGCATCAGCATAGAGGACCGATGCAGAAGATCATTGTGATGCTTCTATGGTGAAGCATTGCTAGAGCACATTCCTCGCTAAGAGGGAGTGTTGATTTTGGGTAGCATCGAATGTGCTCTAGCCATGAAATTTGGTGGAGAGTCTAAGGCACATGAGATCTCCAAGACCCAAAAGTCGTTTGGAGAAATTCCACCCGGATGAAGACTTATTAAAATAATTAATATTTTTTATGAGTTCCTAAGTCTAAACTTAGGAAAATAAAAATATTAATGTGTATTAATAAAATATGGGTGAGAAAGTTCTAAGTGACGAGAATCAAGCTAGTTCTATTTTTAGTCGTTGATTAGGGACTTAATCTCAGTCGCCGAATCGTCAACATGAATAGTATAAGAGGAGGCTTGAGGGTCAGTTGGAGACACACCAAGAGAGATCAAGAATTCGATTTTCTAGGGCGAGGTTTGCTGAGGAAATCGAGTTAGTGATCAAAGTTGCAGTGAGTGGCAGTTCAGCAAGTTTTAATTCGAAGCTGAAGAATACATAGTTGAGAGGCAGTGCAGTGCTTGGAGAGACAGCGTAGGCCCAAGAAGGGCTGACACAGAGGTCGTAGGAGCTGACGGAGAGGACGCAGAGAGTTGCAAAGGGTTGTAGAGGCTGACGCAGAAGCCGTAGAGGCTAACGCAGAAGTCGAAGAGGGCTTCTGAGGCAGCGCTGGGAGATTCTGTGCAGCAGACTAGGAGCAGATCAACAAATCCTAAGCTAGGAGAGGAAGACGTAGATCCTGAAAGAGTGATGCAGTTCTAGAGCAGTGCTTGGAGAAGCTTTCGCTGTCCAGCATAGGGAACAGTCGAAGTCACTGTGGGGTTTGATCATCCGGTTGTTGATTTGAAGGAATATTTGTCTCCGAATAGAGGTACTAGTGCCAAGGATATTCTCTATTGGATGAGCCATTTCTGACACCCTAGTTGTATTCACGAATCTTCTTAATAATACAAACCCTCTATATGCTGCACCGATTTTCCCGCATTGGGTTTTTTCGGGGACGATTGTCCAAAAATAACAGTGTCCCTTGTGTTATTGTTTCTGTTTATTTTAGTACATGATATGTATATATGTGAACATTGCAATAGTGTTTACTTCGATGTTTATACAATTAAATAACTTGTTAATGTAAAGAACAAGTAGGAGATAGTAAACCAATAATTGCATTAGGTGTTTCTGATGTGTTAGACTCAGAAATTTTCACACTTTGACCAAATCTTGTGTCACATATTGCTCTTGATTGTCTTCTACTGTACATTTCATTTACTGTTCTATCTACAATTGTTTTTTATCATTGAAAGATTAAATTTGATTGCTAATTGATGAAAAATATTGGGCTAAAGTGATTGTAATAGCATAGGATAGTGGAAAGTTAACAGAGGAGAGTCTCTAGATGCATGCCAAGTCATCTCAAGGTCAATGCTTATCATCAAATGTGAAACATCCATCATGAAGCGGAAGGCCCTCTAAAGAGTGTGCAATCATCATCCCTAAAGTGTAGCAAAATTATCATCTATGTCCTCCAAAGGACCATGACCATGACTGAATCATCAACTACAAGCTCAAGGAATCAAGTAAGATCAAGTAGCATGGACACAAGAGTCATTGAAGCATAAAAATTGGACCATATTCAATGTTAAATTCATGTAAGTATATCACACAAAGTATCTTCTTCAAACTTCACACTAGCTTAAGACCCACAAGTTGCTAGATTGAGGGATAGGGGGATCATCAAATGCCCCAATGAGGTGCTACCAACCCTAAGGGGGCAATTCATAGGCCAACCCTTCAACCAATAAGTGTTAGTGATAAGTGACATGGTCTGAGGTTTACTTCATGAGAGGTATCATAGTCTTATGCATGGGCTATGCAAGACCATCATCCATGAGCGCCTTTGTGGAGGGACTGCTTAAATTATTTGAGTTGCCTTTTCCTCGACACTGCTTTTTCCAACCTTTACTTAGCCTTTTTCTTCGCTTTGATTGGCATGTTTAGCAAGTTTTCATTAATTTCATTTAAATCCTCTTTTAAGATGGGTAATTCATTGTTGGAAAATCAAAGTAGTTATATTAGGGTTTGATTCTCCTTTCTTGATAATTACTTATGAATGTGTTGGCTTCTTTTACTTCTTTATTATCTTATCTTTCATCAAGCAATTACCATATTATGTGTGTATGAAGATCACAAAACAAGAGACACAAGATATAAGCACTATGCCAGGGCAAAACCCCCCTCGAGGGGAAAACCCAGACAAGATAATTCTTCCTTTGAATAGTATTCTTTGAGACTCTTCACCCTAGACCAAGACCAGACCTTCCCTCCACACCAAGTCATCCTACCAGATCTTCGACCCCTTCCAGCAACTTCGACTAGGCAGCAGCTTCCAGCAATAGGCAACTTTCAGCAACAGCGAAACTTAGGAGACTTCGATCTCCCAATCCAGACCACGAAACAGAGAGAGAGAGAGAGAGAGGCACCAAAAACTCTATTTTCTTCCTCTTCTTAGACTTCCCCAAACTCACACTTCTTTCGACTTCCCGACAACAAACTTCGCACTTCTCCAATTGCTCTTGAGATATCGAACTAGCTTGAGGGTTGATGCTCCAAATGACTTTGAATAGCTTGTATTTATAGGCTTCTTGTGGGTCGAATTAGGGTCCTTAGGCCGACTTGATGTAGAGGATACATAATTCATATTTGACTTAATACTAAACTTTTTTACATGATTCAAAAGCCCAAGAAGGGTCTCTTTGAATGTACAATGACTCTCTAAACTCAATAGTAATCCTAGGAGTCCACAATGGGGACTTTGACTAATATAATGATGACCCAAGCATGAAACCCATGCTTTAATAAGTCATTGTTACAGTAATAAAAATTATTTTCTTTATTCTTTTGACAAGTACATTACATAATGACTCAAGTGCATTAATGAAGACAGAACATAGTTACATTTTTCAACACTCCCTCTTAACTAGGGAGGTATTTATAATGGACAAATACAATGGAAGATCTCAAACTATATGAACTATGAAGAACTTTAGGCGCCACAATGCCATGGACTAGATTGCTGACCAGGGAAATCTATCCATTGATCACTCAACAATTTAGGCAACGCAATGCCACGGACTAGATTCCTGACCAGGGCAATCTATCCCAGTGGGAATAAGGTGGACTCAAGCTTTCAGCCCCTCCAGGTACTATCAGGCTTACTTGCTAACCACCAACCCAAAGGTCCAGGTGTGTTTTTCCAAAAATAGAGCTCAATAACCAACACC
This sequence comes from Pinus taeda, assembly GCA_000404065.3. NCBI lineage: Eukaryota > Viridiplantae > Streptophyta > Pinopsida > Pinales > Pinaceae > Pinus > Pinus taeda. The sequence continues at coordinate 203,870 of APFE031257211.1, forward strand.
ACCTTTCCAACTTCGGGATATCAACACAAAGTGTCAGCCAGATGTCCTCCCAGGCAATGCTTCACTCACAAAGCCTCAACACCTATTGATACAGCAGATCAAGGATGACCAATCTCTCCCAATCAAACTGATTGGTAACCAGCATGCTATCAAGACCTTTGAGAGATTCACTTCTACAAACACAACCCCAATCAATAATATACTTTCACACGTACATAATCAAATACAAACCTCCGGGGTTGTTCTAGATGTTGCTCCTCAACTCAATAGGACTATCAATCAAATCTTTGACAAAAGATTCCTCAATTATATACTTTCCTTTCCTACTTCTCATGCAGCAACATATCCTCCGAAATTCATTAATCAAAACCAAGCTATGCCCTCCCTCTCAACCAGGAAGCATCTCTTCATCTGAACTCCCTCTTAATCTTAGGGACATCTCTTCTATGCAGGCTTCCTCAAGGAGATCATCTTTTTATTTTCGTCATCGGAGAATCTTTCACAGCTTCCAACTTATTTCATCAAAATTATTATTATCCTCATCATGCTTGTCACAACGAGCATCTTCAACAAGTTGAAGATTGTGTACCTGCACAACTTAGATAGCAAGTACAACCAAAACTATAAAAGCGTGAAGTTAGCCATATCAGAATCACGGAAGCATTTCAACTTTATACATATCAAATACCCAGACTTAATTACAAACAAGAGACATATTCTTCAACATCTTGCTAGGGACATTGTCATACACCTTAGATTACTTCATAATAACTTCCATTCCATTTAGGGTTTCAATGTTTCTTCCAAAGGTATGACATACCTTACTACAACATATAGCAAACCCTAGAAACAATTCGGACAAATATAAAGCATCCAACAATCTTTCAAAATTCATATGTTAGACTTCTCACTAGGGTTTCATACAAATCCTAGATTTCATACAAAAGAGTCAATCCAATCACAGCTTAGTCATTAACATGACTAGCTTCCACTAGGGTTAGTTGCAAACCTTAGATTTTCGATCAATCATCAATCCCAACCAGAACTCAGATTTACACAAACCTCAAATTATCATATTGTCATCGAAGATTTTTACTTCCAGTAAGGTTCAACTCCAAAACCCTAGAATTATATTTTCACAATCTCAACAATCATCAAATAGATCTTAGATTGTTATATCACACATACTAGACAATGTAACTACTACTAGGATTTCGCTGCAAGCCCTAGATTTCAAATATCATCATCCTAGAATCTCAGACAAGGATTTATATTAAATCCTAAGACTTATGACCATCAATAACTAGGTCAACACACATATCTAGGAATTCATAATCATTCATACGCATATCATATGTTCGACAACATCAATATATCTGACCTAGACCAAGCTAGGGTTTCAACCAAAAGGACATATCCATATATGCCTAGATTTCATCATCATGCAACGACATTTCATATCATGTGTTAGTCAAAGCCAACTTCATAAAAATATCACATAAGAGCTAGACATACAAACTTGATTAGACTAGGGTTTGATCAGACAAACACGCCCATACCAAGGAAACCATTTCTAAGTCATTATAAGGGTCTTACTTACACATTCCTCCAAACCCTAATGAGTTAGGGTTTCAACATAGGAACATAGCAAACTCAAAATTACCAAAACTTCAAAGGTTCGGGATTTTAGACCTTAATCCTTCAACCCTAAGTTAGGTTTTCCTGATCATACCAAAATCCCAAACATGACATCATCAATAAAGACTTCAAACAGCATTTCACAATATCCCTAAGCAGTTTAGGGTTTCAGACATTCACATTAGCATACCCTTCGATTAGGGTTTTCCAGAACCTATTTAGGGTTCTACAAAATCAATTAAGAATACGAGTGGGTTGGGTAGATTTATCAAAGTGATGAATCACCCAAAACAAGAATCATTATGATTCAATATAGCTAGACACAACAATGTTAGTAATAGATTGTCAAAAGAATAAACAAAAGAAATCAATCCTTAAAGCATACCTTTGTTCTTTGACAAACCTTGTCTTGAGAGGTCCTCTTTCATACTCCTTAAGAATATAGCAGATGTCTTTCGGAACATAATATATGTTGGACTTCCAAAGATTCGAAGGTGATCCATACTCGGCTTCTTTCCTGTGAATACTTCTTCGGGTGTAGTATTATCAAGACTCTTATGAGAACTTCTATTTTGAATGTATATGTCTGTCATCGCTGCTTCTCCCCATAAGAACTTTGGTAGATCTTGATCAAGGAGCATAGTTTGAATGCTTTCTTCAATTGACCTATTCTTCCTTTCGGCTAATCCATTTTGTTCGAGATAATAGGGAACAATGAGCTCCCTCTTAATACCTACTTCCTTACAATATGCAATCAATTCCTTAGAAGCGTATTCCCCACCATTGTCAGACCGCAGAGTTTTTATTTCCACTTCAGCCCTAAACTCCTTAAACTTATCAAATACTTCACCTTTTGTCTTGAGAAGCTAGAGCCATGTCTTTCTAGTATGGTCATCAATGAATGTCACATTAGTAGAGATGACCTCCAAGTGATTTGTCAAACATGGGCCCACACACATCGGAATGGATGAGGTCTAATATCTCTTTAGACGTAGTTTCACGAACTCAAATAACCCTAGCTTTATCAATACTAGAGCCTTTTTCCCAAACCAATACTTTCCATTAACAAAAGCAATTATTTCCCTTTTATCTTCTAAACAATAAATAGAAAGCAAATTCTTTTTCAAACCTGGAACATATAGAATGCAGCTTCGATCCATTATCCAGCTTCAAAGATGTTGATCCTAGGCCTCTAACTATTGAAGAATCTAGGGCAGTGTAGGTTAATAAGATTTTTCTCACCATGATAACTATTTGTGAGGTATTTTTAACTTTTCTTATTAGCACAATCTTTGCTTGTTATTATTAGAGTGTGTCTTTTCTTCAATTCATCAAATAGTTACCAAAACAAAAGAGACAAGGACACAAGATGTTGTCTTTTTGCCAGGGCCAAAACTTCTCACTCTTTGAGAGGAAAACCCGCACAAAATTCTTCTTATAGAGATTCCAATTGACGAATACCAAGACCATGACCCTTGAACTAGTAAGCCACTCCAACACCAAGACACCAATCGTCTTCTTTGTCACTGTTGAGATCATCATCATCATTGCTGCTTCACCGAGGCCATCATTACTGCACCTTCACTGAGATATTCATCATAACAACAAGATCATTGTTGTTGCAACATTGCCACAACTTGAGATCTTCACCTTGTAACTTTCTCTCCATCAGAATCATGACTATACCAAGATCATAATTGAATCTATCATGACTGCATCTAGAAGTATGCCAAGACAGAGTGTGTCACTGTGAAATCTTCTCATCACAAATATACCGAGATCATGACTGCATCCAGGATGAATGTCGAGACAGAGTGTGATACTGTGGGATCACCGAGATCCTTGTCATTACTGCTATGTCGAGATTTGTTACTATGTTTTCTTCCTATATAGAGATCTTCATGATACTATCTAGTATGTCGAGACAGAGTGTTCTCTTCCTGCACCGAGATCCTTATCATTATACCTATGTCGAGACTGTAACCATTATGACTGTGAAGATACTGAAAAACTTCATCTCAGTGGCACCCATCCGAAGAACAGAGATCTCTGAGTTTTGCGAGGTCTTGAGACTGTAATAACTAGTTGTAATTACCACCGAAGATTTCAGAGACATTCGAGATCCCTAAGAGATCCCTAACTGAACTTATACGAAAATCTCAGCAGGGTATTTATAGTAGTTTTGTCTCCATAAATGAGTCGACGTGTCATGTTGAATGGGTGTGTCTCCATAGGTGAGCCGACATGACTGTATTTAATTCCTTTTGCTAGCTGACCTCAAGAGGATTGTGCTTGTCCTTTTGGAGAGATTTCCTAGACACTAGGTTGACTCATATATTTTTCATATGCTCAAGAAGAGTTCTTCATACATGACATTGACTCTTTTGACTCAATAATAAATCCTAAGGCTCTCAATGGGAGCCACTAACAAATAAACCTCTTGCTCATGAAACCCATGCAGCAAGGCATACAAAAATAGTTTTATTTCTTTCATTTCATCATTTAGAAAGATCATATCATTACGAAGACTGAACCTAGTTACATTTTCTTCAACACTCCCTCTTAACTAGGGAGGTATTCATAATGGTACTTGGTCATTATCAATCTGAAGAATTTTTCATAAGAAGAATCGGATTGATAATCCCATCTGTATAGCATCATATCAACCAGCATTGTGACAGTGCAAGGCCTTGACTAACAGCTCCATCTCTCCACGAGATCAGGAGCTACAATGTTGGTGAGACCAATGACGATAGACACCTTCATCATTGTCTCTCAAGGTACATCCCCATCCGAGTGTTCACTGAGTATGACCTTTTAGGACTACATCCCCATTCGAGTGTTCATTGAGTATGACCTTCTAGGACTATTCTTATTTTGGTTTTGAGCCGTCAAAGAATATCGGTCCTCTTGCCTACTCTTATCTTGGATTCCCTACACATCCTCAAATAGCATCGGATGCCAGATGATTACCCAATCCTCCATTCTTTCTTCCCAGGTGAAGACAAGAATGTTGTGTCTATCTCTCCCTCTTAACTAGGAAGATATGCCCATTCCTGTAAAGGAATGTACCCAAGTTCCCTCTGACCAGGAACTTGCCCAAGCTCCCTCCCAAATAGGGACTTGCCAGAGCTCCCTCTTAACTAGGGACTCTCCTTTTCATCAGCAGCTTCTTCTTCGTGGGTCCTTCAGCTGCTTGATCAATTTCTTTCCTTGATGGCATGAAATTCAGTCAAGCTTCTTCCTTGTGCCCAGCCATCCATCACTTTCCTTCTTGGATCGTCATGTCATTACTTTCTTCATGGAAAGTGGCCTTCTTGATACATATCTAGAACCTTCTTCATATGGCTACTTCTTCCTCATCATGTTTCTTTCAGGAATTTCCATCCACCACATGAATGCTAGTTGTAATTGTACTTACAACTCTTGTGCCAGTAACTCTGCATGAACTCATCCAGATATTATTCAAGAAATCAAAATATAACATTAAATCAAATAGTACCTTATGAGATGGCTCTTCATCATGACATCTTCGTGTAGGTATCAGCATCCTGCATACATGTTGACACATCTCCAAAGATATCCATTGTCAAGGGTCTCCATCTTTTTCAGACTTTCATCAGAGTCTTCATATCTTTTCAGGAGATTTCCTAGTCAAATCTTCTTGGTCTTTTGGATGTTGATTGCCTTCATCATGGTTGCATATCTCACAATCTCTTCCTTCCTCACACATTCCATTCCTAGAAACTTTTAATCAGAGTTTCTTAATTGTAGTCAACCACCTCATACTTCATATGATGACATATTATGTTGATTTCATCTAGTGTTACTTATGCCTTCTTGCATCCTTTCAGAGGAGGGGATCCTTTTTCTTTTGATCATGCTTCTCAAGATAGAGGTAATGATCCATGTAAACTACAACCATACAACATGACATTATAATATTAAACACAAGCATACATACCTCATTTTACCTTTAGGTCATCTAGGTTTCTTCCAGCAGCTTCCTTAATTGAAAAGATCTTCAATCCCTTGATCTGCTTTATTTCTCATATCATCATACCATCATCCCATGAATTTCATAAGTTGGAGTTCCTAATGAAACACTTGCTTCCTCTCTAGATTAGTGAACCCTCCGATGAAAATTCCATTAGAGAATCTTGAGGATCTTGCATATTCTCATCTGGTAGATGTTTCCTTTTTGACTTGATGTATGATGAGCCTTATCCTAGATGACTTCTTCCTTTCCTTCAATGTCCAATGAGGTTCTCAAGAGTTATATCCTATCATGTTTGACTGCCATGGGTTTTGCCCTTCATGATTCCCATGGTTATGTCACGAGCTCTTGTTTCTAATGCTTCCACGATGCATCTTATTATCATGGTCATATCTAAAAGATTTAGGAGCTTGTGATAGGACCCTTTTGTGAGGGATACCATCTCGATCATAGTAGAGATCTGTTGCTCCCTCTTTCCTTGGCCCTTTTCTTCAGCTTCCTCCATCTTTCTAGTGATATGAGCTTCTTTCCATAATCTTTCCATAGCATTGAATCTTAGCTATACTATTATGTCTTGTTTGAGGACCAAATTTCCCTTTCCTTTCTGCACATGTTTGAGTTCTTTAGCCTTCAACACTTTTTCCCTCAACTTGTCCTTTTCTATCTATAATATAGAGACCACAAGTTGATGAATGAGGTAACTTTCATGTCATTTGTTACCTTGCTTATCAGTTAGTGCATTTCAGAACAATGATAATTATCTTCTTATCATCTCTCCCAGATCTCCCAATTGAGATCTTATGAATTTATTCCTTCATTCTTTGATACCTTCAATTAGGTCTAAGTGATATGACCTTCTTCACTTCATTTCAGAGAGTATATCTTCTAACATTTCATATATCTCTTTTATGTCTCCTTTCTTGCTACATAGGGATGAGAGGACCTTAAGAGTTCCCTCCCATGAATTCAAAGGAAACCTTTTTCCTTGATATGTTCACTGACTTCTCTTATCTATGAGGATTATGACAATCCTCATTATTCCATGCAAGGACCTTCGATGACCCATCCAACCTATAGATCTCCATGCAATCATGAAGTCATTTTACCAAATTGATTAATAAAAATACTAAGTCATTGTTAATGAAAATACTTACTTGACACGTGAAGATAAAATCTTCACCTTGAGCATGTTGAAAGTGGTTGAAGCAAATGCATTGATACTTCCTCTAGATGAGATCCTTGTTGTAACGATATGAAGCTTGCCTTCAATTTACTATGACTTATACATCTGATCCTTATGATCTAAGATGGCACTATATTGCTATCACACAAGTGAACCTTAGTATGCAACATTGCGTAGAATCATAGAGCATCTTGCTATGATCACCTTATAGTCCCTGGACCTATTTCTGAGCGCTATGTTGTAGATGATCCGCTTCAATATGCTATTGAGTATGCATCATGAATCTGAATTGTCAAAACTGTATTCTTTATAGAAAAAGGATTCAATCTGAGGTAGTGTCTATCACTAGTATGATGAGATCATGTTATGATTGAGATCATTGTATGATATAGACCGAAACTGTGGGAGGCACCAAAACTGCCTTTTCTTCTTTTCACTGTGATTCGAGATCTAAGCATTGTGATCTAATATCGAGACCTCATCTTTCCAATAGCACCGACACTGTGGGTAGTTGTAGACTATTGTTATAAATTAATTCTTGTAGATCTTGATCCTTTTCTTTTAATATCCTTCAACCTACTTTGATGTCCTTGAAGCTTGAGTGTCTCTTTTATGCCCTTCCTTTGACTTCAGCACCTTAGCTTTGATACCATGTTCAAGAATCTAGGGCAATGTAGGTTAATAAGACTCTTCTCGCCATGATAACTATTTGTAAGGTATTTTTAACTTTTCTTATTAGCACAATCTTTGCTTATTATTAGAGTGTGTCTTTTCTTCAATTCATCAAATAGTTACCAAAACAAAAGAGACAAGGATACAAGATGTTGTCTTTTTGTCGGGGCCAAAACCTCTCACTCTTTGAGAGGAAAACCCGCACAAAATTCTTCTTATAGAGATTCCAATTGACGAATACCAAGACCATGACCCTTGAACTATTAAGCCACTCCAACACCAAGACACCAATCCTCTTCTTTGTCACTGTTGAAATCATCATCATCATTGCTGCTTCACCGAGGTCATCATTACTGCACCTTCACTAAGATATTCATCATAACAATGAGATCATTGTTGTTGCAACATTGCCACAACTTTACTGAGATCTTCACCTTGTAACTTTCTCTCCATCAGAATCATGACTATACCGAGATCATAATTGAATCTATCATGACTGCATCTAGAAGTATGCCAAGACAAAGTGTGTCACTGTGAAATCTCCTCATCACAAATATACCGAGATCATGACTGCATCCAGGATGAATGTCGAGACAGAGTGTGATACTGTGGGATCACCGAGATCCTTGTCATTACTGCTATGTCGAGATTTGTGACTGTGTTTTCTTCCTACACAGAGATCTTCATGATACTATCTAGTATATCGAGACAGAGTGTTCTCTTCTTGCACAGAGATCCTTATCATTATACCTATGTCGAGACTGTAACCATTATGACTGTGAAGAGATCGAAAAACTTCATCTCAGTGGCACCCATCCGAAGAACAAATATCTCTGAGTTTTGCGAGGTCTTGAGACTGTAATTACTTGTTGTAATTACCACCGAAGATTTCAGAGACATCTGAGATCCCTAACTAAACTTATACGAAAATCTCATCAGGTTATTTATAGTAGTTTCGCCTCCATAAATGAGCTGACATGTCATGCTGAATGGGTGTGTCTCCATAGGTGAGTCGACATGACTGTATTTAATTCCTTTTGCTGGCTGACATCAAGAGGATTCTGCTTGTTCTTTTGGAGGGCTTTTGTAGACACTAGGTTGACTCATATATATTTTTCATATGCTCAAGAAGAGCTCTTCATACATGACATCGACTCCTTTGAATCAATAATAAATCCTAAGGCTCTTAATGGGAGCCACTAACAAATAAACCTCTTTCTCATGAAACCCATGCAGCAAGTGCCAAGGCATACAAAAATAATTTTATTTCTTTCATTTCATCATTTACAGAGATCATGTCATTATGAAGACTAAACCTAGTTACATTTTCTTCAACAATAACAGCATAGCTTTTGTTGTCACCCAATTCCACTGCATGAGAAGATGGCTCCTTTGATAGTGTATGAAGTTGTTTACTTTCACCTGTCATGTGTCTCGACGCTTCACTATCAATGATCCATGCATTGTCGTCAGTAAGCGAACCTGCAAGAGCAACCAAGAATCCTGGACTCTTGTCCTTGTTGAACAAGTAGTAGATGACCTTCTTGATCCAGCTTCCAGCAGTGTTGAAACCCACTCTTATGTAGTTCATCATAGAGGGAGAATCTATGCCAACAAAGCGATCTTCAACACTTCCTAACCTTAGCTCTGATACCATGTTGGAAAATCAAAGTAGTTATATTAGGGTTTGATTCTCCCTTCTCGATAATTACTTATGAATGTGTTGGCTTCTTTTACTTCTTTATTATCATATCTTTCATCAAGAAATTACCATATTATGTGTGTATGAAGATCACAAAACAAGAGACACAAGATATAGGCACTATGCCAAGGCAAAACACCCCTCGAGGGGAAACCCATTCAAGATAATTCTTCCTTTCAATAATATTCTTTGAGACTCTTCACCCTAGACCAAGACCAGACCTTCCCTTCACACCAAGTCATCCTTCCAGATCTTCGACCCCTTCCAGCAGCTTCGACTAGGCAGCAGCTTTCGGCAATAGCAAAACTTAGGAGACTTCGATCTCCCAATCCAGACCACGAAACAGAGAGAGAGAGAGAGAGGCACCAAAAACTCGATTTTCTTCCTCTTCTTAGACTTCCCCAAACTCGCACTTCTTTTGACTTCCCGATAACAAACTTCGCACTTCTCCAGCTACTATTGAGATATCGAACTAGCTTGAGAGTTGATGCTCCAAATGACTTCGACTAGCTTGTATTTATAGGCTTCTTGTGGCTCGAATTAGGGTCCTTAGGCCGACTTGATCTCTCATAGGCTGACTTGATGTGGAGGATACATAATTCATATTTGACTCAATACTAAACCTTTTTACATGATTCAAAAGCCTAAGAAGGGTCTCTTTGAATGTACAATGACTCTATAAACTCAATAGTAATCCTAAGAGTCCACAAGGGGGACTTTGACTAATATAATGATGACCCAAACATGAAACCCATGCTTTAATAAGTCATTGTTACAATAATAAAAATCATTTTCTTAATTCTTTTGACAAGTACATTACATAATGACTCAAGTACATTAATGAAGACCAAACATAGTTACATTTTCCAAAATTCATTACCCATTTTGTTGGGATGTTTTTTGTAAGTCCTTTTTACTTTGATAGGCATGATATACACAGGCCTAGGGTGATGGCCTCACATGAGGGGGTAGAACTCAAGTTATTCTTGGCTTTTGAATTTATATTCATCCCTTGCCACTCTTTTGCATTTTAACAATTTGCAAATGCTTTTAATTTTTTTCTCTTTGCAGATACATCAACCTTTGGGCATTTCCAAGTTGCTCTTCTCATAGGAAGAGGCAAACAAGGAGCTAGTACGAGCGATAGACAACACCAAACAAAATAAAAGACAATGGATAACGGATAGATGGGAAGTGTTAAGCATGGAAGGATGTGGATGCGCTACCTTTATCAAGCCCTCTTATTCGTGCTCCTCCTACACAGTGAAAGAAAAGCTCCAAGGTGCTTGCACTTTACTGAAAGCAAGAAATGACCACCAAGGTGAAATAGGGCAACAAGTATAACTTCCAAGAATCATAATCCATTATCTAATTTCAACTCATGATCCTTACTTAAATGCCCTGGACATTAAATGTACGCACTTTGTATGAAACAATGGCTACTGTACCCCATGGTTGTTGACCCGCCTTCATTGAATGAAAATGTTGATCAAGTGAATGAGTTGACCAATAATGAGTGAGAAGCATATGAGGGGCTGCTATATAAGGGGCACACAAGGCTGCCAATTGGAAATCTGCATCATGAGAGAGAATTTCTGCTATGGTTACCCTTGTATATACAGGGGTAATACTATAGAGAGGAGAAATTATACAATAAAAGATACGGATAAATTAAAATTTATTCCTGGCCTAATTCCTATGGGTAATTTACAAGTTCGCTCCAACTCAGTTCTTTGTAGAGCTTCCATGCATTCAATTATTCAAAAGGAAATCTCAATAGAAATTCTATCAAGATAAATGTGGGGCAATTTATGATGTCGTAGTCTAACTCTTCTATGTTTTGGCCTTTTACCAGTTATATTTTCCAGTCAATTTTACCCGAACCTGGTAAGAATTTGTTGGAATCACAAGTTTGAGCTGTGTAACTTACATAGTCTGAGTGCCCATCGATTTTTTCAGCATGCTGAATCCATTTATGCATTCGAAAAAACATTTGAAACGACAAAAAATCACAATCTTGCCAAAAATTGGTTGAATTCCAGCAAAAAATGCCAAAACATATAACAGTTAGACTATAATGGTCAAGAACACTATATTAGCTTAATATTTATAACACGGAAGGCTAAAGCCTAAATGTTCTATGCTTTCAACCTTTTCCGATTTGCTATCACTGGAAACTGACTAGACAATCTTTACTGAAATTGCAATTTTGGATTGAAAAAATTGTTGTTTGTAATGCAGAAATGGACTTAGCACCCTTGGATACACCTATTTCAATTGTGATGTGAAAGGTTAATATCTAAATTTGCAATTCCATCAATCCAAAATAATTCCTACCAGAATTCAGGTCAAAAATGTGGTTTCCCCTCCAGTTATCCTAAGCAGCAAGAAAAGGGCCATTTTGTAGAACATTTGGACTGCTACAATAATAATTCTCTCCTTTTTGTCACTCTAGGTAATTTTATATGAATCGTCATGGTATACCTAAACATAAGCTGGATTTCATGAAAAGCCTAAAGTATGCAATCAATAATTTTTTCCTTGATAATTTTCTTAGTAGATGACAACGATAAATACTTGCTAAAATAACAAAAGCCTATAGTTTCCCATTGCCTATATATTTGAAGGCATTAAAGTCCAGATCACCACCAGAATGAGCAGCACATTTTTAAAAGCATATAAGGCATATTCAAGATAGCACATAGGCTGGGTTCTTTACCCTGCCCTTGGATCTCTTACTATCCGTTGAAGTCGTTTCACTGTCTCGATGTTGTGAGCAAATACATCTAGTCCAGATTTTACAACAGTGGCAACTGCATCTAGATCACCTCTGAAATCAGAAGTTAAACATTCAACAAGAATCTCCGGCTTGAGTTCCTGCAAAATAAGGCCTTTACAATTCAGCATACTATAAGAATGGTTCATCACACACACACACATATATATGAATGAGGTGGGGAATATGATTATATATAGTGTTACTGAAATATGCTTTCCATCATTTCAATTAATAGAAAACATCTGCCATCTAATTATTCTAACGTGCTTTACAAGAAACTAGGGAAAAAAGACAAGGTTGTGAAGACATGCTAAAAGCAATGCAAAGAAAAAGCATTTAAATAGCCAACCTGCTAGTATTGAGAGATCCAATTAAAGAACAGACAGAATTCGTACAAAAACAGATTATTAAAATTCAAAGGGTGCAATGCTGTTACCTTCAGAGTGCTCACAGTGCGAGCAAAATGCCCACTGCCACCATCTGGTATGTCATCTCGATCTACACTTGTGAGAACAATGTACCCAACACTAGCAAGAAAGAGGGTGCAATCAAATACCACCCATAACAACATATAAGTGACACAATTAACCAGAAACAACATTAAGAAGGCTACTTGGAAAAGAAAAGCCAAGAAAGAAGAAATTGAACCAAACCCAAATGCAAATCACATTGTTAGAAAAAATTGACAAATTTTGGAAAAATCAGTCTGTACATGATTGAGGCACAGCATTCCTATAGGATGTATCCAGATAAGTGTGTTGATGTTGCTGCCTATATGATCTGATTGTAATGATGACGTCCAATGAACTTGTGCCCAAGTTGACAAGCCCCAATAGCTAACAATTAGACCAAATGCACTTCATCTTGAATATACAAGTGTATATATACCAATTGGTAGAGCTATAGTGTTGGAGTATTAACCAATGTTGTCACACTCGGGCTCAGCAAAGACTCAACTAGCTTGGGACTCAGCAAGACTGTGACTCGAGAAAGACTCAGCAACTACAAAAAAACCCTAAAATATAGTAAATTCTGTGAACCAAACATATGGCAAGTTTGTTACAAGCTATGTTACCAAATCCACAAGGGTCTTGTTGCTGGATATGAAAATCCGTGTTTCAGATATGGATATGGATACCCATCCACCCAGATCCACACAGGATCCGCCACATAAACAGATCCTTCAAACCCAGAAACGGATCCCATGCTATTGAAATGGATCTTGTGCCAACTAGTCCTTACATGCTGGATCCCAAGCAAATAACATTAGAGTTTTTGGTTTATCTTTTACTTTTTTAAGGATATTTTCCACCTGTTTGAAACCATAAAAACCAAATATTCTACTTACATTTTTAGTTTGATTACTTGTTAGTAATTTGTAGGTTTTATATTTGTATAAGTTATTAATTATCTATTGGTTGTATAGCACATGATAATGCTAGCAGGAAAGGTCTAACACATCAAAATTTTCATTTTCATTTCTTGATAATGCTAACGGAAAGGCTTTGAGACAATACATAGATAATAATGTATAGTGTACAAAGGATGGCTATGCCATTAATAATTCACTTAGCTCAATCCCATCCAACTCTAAGTGAGGAGTCCTCTTATAACAATATGATACATAGACTATAGCATGTTCTCAAACAGTGTACAATATTCATTTACCATTGTAAGTAGATGGGAATTTTTTGATTTGAAGGAAAATTTCAGGGAAGATGACTGGTTGATCATGATGTAGAGTTGAAATATTCAAATAATAAGCATGTAGACCCATTTTTGGACATGTAGTTAGACATGTTGCCACCTGATTTCACACCTCAGGTTAGCGTGGAGAAAATCCCTAACTCCACTTGGTGTGGCCTTGGGGGCAAGCTATGAGTTGGGGCTGTCACCCAATTCCCAACTCCTTCGTCTAGACTCTCTCCTAACCAAAGCCAAGGGTTATATCTAGAGTTTGTAAAAGGTTATGTAAATCTGGGGTTTTGAAGTTAAAAACCCTAACTAAGACATTTGAATCCCTAGGATGCAAAAGGGCTTGAACAAGAATACCTTAGCATTTATAGACAAAACCCTAGGATTAATCGTTATAGCTAAAAGAAGAAAACCCTAACCCTAGCAAGAAAGAAATGCCATCATGATAACAATGTGGATGAATGCAAGAAGTCAAGAGGGAGCAGACTCTCCTCTCAAAAGATAAGTATTCCATAACTTTCCTCTTTGATTTAGGCTATTATTACTAATTTTTTTTAGGTTAGTTTCTTGTCTATGTGTCCTTTGCTTGGTTGTAATCATTCTTCCATATCCTCCCAATGAGGATTGCAGGTCATCCAAGGTCAAGGTAGGCAAGAGAAAAGGCTATGAATGATATACTTCAACAAGTACTAAAGCACAAGCCTTGAAGAAATCCCCAAGTTGAAGGATTAGCTTCCAAGGTTCCCACCTAGTGTGAAGGCTAGGGCATCAAATTTTCGAAGATTTCACCATAGGAAATCCACCAAAACTTGAGGATCATTAAAGGAGACACAAAGGAAGAGGCCTACTCAAACGAAATTTGAAACGCACTCCTCTAATGGATTTCGCACCAAGCCCTAGAGAGGCTTCCTTATCCTTAAGGGGACGAGGTAAAGAGGTAAAAAAGAGGTGAAAGAAGGATGATTTATCAATTTAGAAGTGTCCACCAAGGATTAAGACCAGTGCCTAGCAATTGAGAGAATTGGAGTCAAACGTTATCTTGATTTGGCAACTTCGCTCTTCAAGGAGCCCTAGAAGGAATTGCGTTGCCCTTAATGGAAGTAACAACAAAACGACTTCTAGATATTTATACTTCGATGACACTTTTTGATGGAGTTTCAAGGATGCAAAATGCAATAGAACCTCTAGGAACATTTATTCATTCATTATCCATGAGTAACACATGCAAATTTTCCCAATAGTTCTGATGTTTATACAAAATTTTCAACAACATTAAAAACCATGAGATAGCATTCCTTGCATTAGACATTAATCAAAGATCAGAAATATAGCATTAAACATCACTTACAAGACAACAAATAATATATCCATTCATTAAAATGCCAAAATGAAGCTCCAAGAGAGATCACGAAAATTTCCAAACATCAAAATGCATCCAAATAATCCAAATTCATCCAACAATTACAGGTCCGAAATTCTCAAGAGGAGATATGAAAATCAAAGTGATGATGTCTAAGATTAGAGTAGCTCTCATCTATTTAAATTTTATACATGTGCTATCAGTTCAAAAATCAAAAGACAAAGCCCCTCCTATGCCTAATGTGCTAAGTAACCCACTGATGGTTACAAGCCAACCATGATAGCTCAAAAATTAAGTTGAATAAGCCTTCTTAAGCCTACACTAGGCTAACTTGGAGGCCTAGAAGGGCAACGTTGAGGCCTCATGTGCTAAGGATGAGAGTGAGGGCCTAAAAATGATTAATAAGGGGGGGATGCCCTCCAAATGCTACAAAACATCTCCAAACACCTATTTGGGCTTTGTGGGCTCCAAATGGGTTTCATGGGTCTCCAAGTGGCTCATAATCAAGTTGATCCTCTGTCAATGAGGGCTAGAAGATGACACATGTCTTCCCATGTCTCCCTAGGAAAGACATAACCTCCTCTGGGCCATGGATCAGCTACCAAGTGTGTTAGAAAATCAGAAAGGCAAAAAGATTTTCTTATATAGATAATTACTTGTGATACTTTTATCTTTGTGTTCTTCTTTTATCTTTTAGTTCATCAAGCAATTACCAAAACAATAACACAAGGACAACAGATGTAGGCGAACAGCGAGAGTAAAACCCCTATCTAGGGGAAAACCCAGTCAACAATTCTTCCTTCAATAGTTTCTTGAGATAGTCTAAGACTCTTGACCTAGACAAAGACTTCCTCCACACCAAGTTATCCCTCAATCCTTCTTGCAAATGATAATCCTTCGAAAGCAACTTTGACCTAGCGGCATCAACATGCAGTAGTAGCTTCGACCCAGTAGCAACAGTAGCAACAGCTTCGACTAGACAAACAAAACTTTGATCTCCCTTGATACTCCTCAAAAGAGAGAGACAAATGGCCAAAATTTCTATCTTGGTGTCTTCTATCTTCCTCCAAAATCTCGCACTCCTTTCCAACCTCCTTCCAACCCTTTTTCAAACTTCCCAGCCTCCAGCTTCAGGATATCAAACTATGTGAGAGAGAATGAATTTGAACTACCTTGTATATATAGCCTTCCAATGAGGTCGAATTACCTTTCATGAGGTCGACTTGATCTTCTTGAGGTCAACTTGGTGTGGATAAAACTAAATTCATTTTTGAATCTAAGATAATTATTTTTACATGATTCAAAAGCCCAAGAAGGATCTCTTTTAATGGACAATGACTCTAATGACAGAATAAATCTTAGAAGTCCTCAATGGGGACTTTGACCTAAAACAAGATGACCCAAGCATGAAACACATGCTTTAATAAGTCATAATAATAATAATAATAATTATATTTTCTTCATGCCAAACTCTCCGGTCGATATCCTAAGGCAACAGGGAATCCCCAAAGGCTCCACTATTTGGGAATTAGCCTCTCAAAACAGAGATCTGATTGGAAAACATACTTTCTGGGAAATCCGGGGAGGCACAGAGGCCAACTTCTGGGAAGACAGGTGGCAACAACGGGAAAGACTGAACAGCATTCAGAACCTCCTCCAGATCCGTGGCAGAATTGAAGGAAACAGAACTAGTGTAAAGGATTATTGGAAAGTAAATGATATATCGGAGGGATGGAGAGTCTGGGAGGACCCGACAGAATGGGATCGGGAGCTTAACTCAGATCTCCAAGAACTTTACAGGAAAGAAATGGGATCAAGGAAAATCAGAGTTCGACATGGGAAAAACATCCTCCGGTGGGGGAACTCTATGAAGGGGACATTTACAACCAAAGAGGCTTATTATCTAATGGATTCTCAAAATAGGGGTGACAGGAATTTGGAATGGAAAACAATATGGGAAAGTAACTGGTGGCCAAAGGTGTCCATTTTTGTTTGGTTAGCCTCAAAAAATAAAATTCTAACCTGGGACCGTATCCAGAAGAAGGGATTCAATGGCCCTTCACGATGTTCCCTGTGCAACAACGATGACGAGACCAGAGATCATCTGTTGGTCAGATGTCCGTATACAGAGAAACTCTGGATGATTACTAAACGACTGTTCAACAAATCAGGAATTAACATCAGAGAATTTAATGAATTGATTTTCCAGTGGAGCAAGGAAACCTTTCACTGTAAGGTGGTCTAGAGGGCATGGAATCTTATATCTACCTTTATACTCTGGATGGTCTGGAAGGAGAGAAATAGGAGGGTATTTCAGAATTCTGCTAAAGAACCAGAGGTAATTTGGGATCGGGTGGTCGAGAGTATGCGGGAGACTATCCTAGTTGATAAATGGGAGAGTGATGACTGGAAGACTAATCCGGAAGAACAAGAAATTCTGAACAAGTTAAATCTAAAACTTGAGATGGTTCACTTTAAATGTTCGGCCCGCCATGATATGCGAATTCAAAGCCCAGACAAGTTAAAATACCCGAGAGATCACTTTGTTAAGCTAAACTTCGACGGGACCTCGAAGGGGAACCCGGGCGAAGCTGGTTTCGGGGGAATTTTCAGAGACAGCAATAACCAAGTAAGGTGGATTTTTGCAGACTGGGGAGGACAGATGACCAATAACGAGGCCGAGTTTTGGGCCCTGCATCAAGGATTACGAATTGCCATCAGGAATGGCTATACCAATCTGGAAATTACAGGGGACTCGCAGATTGCTGTGGACATGCTGCGGAGGCTCAATAACGGGCAGGGATGGGAGAAAGTCACCAAAAGCTGGCGGACTGCGGGCATTGTTGAAGAAATTGCAGACTTTATTAAACGCATCGACTACAGACTCATCAGTCATGTTCGTAGAAAAGGGAATCAGGTAGCTGATTGGCTGGCCAATTGGGGCTGCAGAGGACGTGGCAGCACAATTGATAGTCAGTGGAGAGCCGTGGAGGGAAACAGGGAGTGGAAGGAGTTGGCGGACCTAATTAAGGCTGATCATGATCACGCCGCAAATGACAACGCACGGATCAGTGAGCTGGATTAACAGGGGGCAGTGGAGACCCTGATTCAAGAATATGGTTCAATTGGGATTTGATAAAATCATCATTTCAGGCTGCAGGATGAAGGATCAGGAATTCGGTGACAGTACAGCGGCGGCGGGAGGAGCGGTTAGGCAAAAGTACGCACAAGGTAAGAAAATAAATGTCCGAACCATGAGAGGTGATGGTTGCAGTTCGCCTGACCTCACAGCAGAGGGGATTAATAACGATATGATGGTCGAGAGTAGTGGTTCACCGGAGAGCTACCGGCGGCATTCGAAAACCGGACCAAATTGGTTCCCCGAAGAAAGGAATTCGATATATAATCAAAGATGGCCGATTGTGAAGGCATTTTGTGAGCTCCTAATTTGGGTAAGTGCGGAGGTTCCCATCGAGCAGCATCAGAGAACAGCTATAACCTCAGATAAACAGAGAACGAGGCGCGTCAGACCCTCGGACAATATGGAGACCAAACAGAAACTGAGACAAGCGGAGGAGCAACAGAGTGCAGGGGAGGAGAAAAGGAGCCGAAAAGGCAAAGTCATTATGCAGGAGGAACCACCATTCACAGGGTGGAAGGTTGAGGATGACTCGGAAGAAGACATGATCCCGGGCGCAGCGAGTGAACGTAGGCGCCACCATAAGAACTTGGCTGAGGAAGGAAAAGAGCAGGCGAAGGCGGACCAGTGTGAATTACGGGATTCGAAGGTCCAACGCTACGGTATGAGGAAGCGCAGCTCAACACCTGACAGGGAAAAGGACCGGGATGGAAAAAGAACCAGAGGACAGAGGGGGAAAGGGAAGGAGGAAGGGGAGACTTCCAGGCGCGGCCAGGGGAAAAGCAGAAAGCAAAAGGAGACGGTTAACCACAGAGTTCGAAGGGCTGAACAGGCCTTCCTCTGTAATTCCAACCCTGCAGTGCGTAGAGTCATGCAACATCTCGAAGAGGAATCGCTTCAGGATCAATCCGATGAGGAGATGGAAGAATGGGAATTTCTCCTCCACGACTCGGGTCATACCAGAGGGCGTATGTCATTATTCAAACAGTCTCTTCACATCTATTGGGTGATGAAGGGGCTAATGGCCAAGGCGTTGGAACAAGTCGCAAAAGAGATGGTTGAACTGGCTAAGGGGGATCCAGACATCCGTAGTGAACTAGGCATCCTACGCATAGCAATGATAAAACAGGAGGAGACGTTGGATGCTATCCAGCAAATGCTGAATCGGGACCGTACAGAGCCAGCGGAAGCAACGAACCAGCAACCAGATGGAGGCAATGACTGATAAAAGATATGTTTAGAAACTGCCACAATTTTTTTGGTTATAGCTTTGTACATGTTAAAGATAGGAAAAAGCAAGTAGTACAGAGCAGTAGTTTTAGTAATAGTTTCAGTAAGTTCAAAGATTGCATAGTTTATCTAGCTAAGACGACCAGACTGTGGACCTACTATTTTTGGGCTGCAATTAAAAACTATAGGTGGAGTTATGACCCGGTTTCCCCTAGAGGGCGGGCAGAAACTGTTTTTGAAATGATGTAATGTTCTGTTGATCAAGTAATAGAAAGAGTACCATCCTAGCTTACAAAAAAAAAAAAATTATATTTTCTTCATTCTTTTGATAAGTACATTTCATTGTGACTCAAATACATTTATGAAGACCAAACCTAGTTACATATTTCAACACTCCCTCTTAACTAGGGAGGTATTCACAAGTACAAGGACGAACTCAGAACACATGAACCATGAAGAATTTAGGCACCGCAATGACATGGACTAGATTCCTAACCAGGGCAATCTATCCAGGTGGAAGTAAGATGGACTAAAGCTTTTAGCCTCTCTAAGTACCATCAGGCTTACTTGCTAACCATCAAGCCAAGGATCTAGGTGCGTATCTCAGATCAGAGCTCTATGACCAACGCCACCCTCCCTAGTTCGAGAACTAGACATCAAAACAAAGTGTCGGCCAGATCTCCTCCCAAGCAATGTGTCTTGCACACAAAGCCTCAACACTCCCGATTATTTCAATCAGTAACAAATCCTCCTCGATCAAACAGATCGGTAACAAATCTCTCTCGTGTAACCTGCATGCTATCAAACCTCAGAGAGATTTACCTGTACAAACACAACCCCAATTAGTAAGAAACTTATAAGTAAACACAAACCTCTGGGGTCTTCCAAACAACTAGATGTTGCTTCTCAATTTATCACAGTAGGACTTTCAAATAAATCTTAACAAAAGATTCCTTAATTATACAGTTTATTTTCCTACTTCACATACAGCAACATATTCTACATAGATCCGGCTTTTCTTATTTCAACAGTCCCTCAAAATACATTCTCCAATTTTCTTCTTTCAAGGTGTTCAATATGATTATTATATGCCCTCCCTCTCAACTTAGGGAGGTTCCTTTCATCCAAGCTCCCTCTTAACTTAGGGAGATTCTTTTCATCCAAGCTCCCTCTTAACTTAGGGAGCTTTACTTCTTTTCTACAACATTGGAGAATCCTTCATGGTTTCCATCCTTCTTATCAAAGTTATCATGATCATCATCATTCACATAACTTTCTCCATCATGCTTATCATATCAACTTTACTTTATGAGCATCTTCACCGTCTTGAAGATTATGCACCTGCACAACTTAGAAAGCAAGTACAACCAAATCTATAGAAGCATGAAGTTAACCATATCAAAATCATATAATAATGGAAGCATTCAACTTTATACATCAGATACCCAAACGTAGTTACAAACAAGAGACACATACTCTCCAACTTCTTGCTAGGGTTTCTGTCATAAACCCTAGATTATATCATCAAGACTTCAAACATAACAACCTTCATTACATCTAGGGTTTAAATGTTTCTTCCAGAGGTATGAAATACCCTATTGCAACATATTGCAAACCCTAAAAGCATATAGATCTACAATGCATCTAAGAATTTTCAGAATTCGTATCTTAGACTTCCTACTAGGGTTTAGAGCAAAACCCTAGATTTTCATGAGCTTTAACAATCAAAACTAATCACAACTCAAAGTAATAACAAGACTCGCTTCCACTAGGATTTGTTGTAAACCCTATATTTTATTGATTCTCAACAACCACAATACAATTTCAGATTTTATCAACTTTTCATAAATCTCAGATTATCACATTGTCACCATATATCAGAGATTTTAACTTCAACTAAGGTTTCGTTATAAAACCCTAGAGTTCACAAATACTATCATCCTAGAGAATCAAACTTCGACTAGGGCTTAGATCCAAACCCTAAGACTCATGACCATCAATAATTAGGTCAATTCATACATCTAGGATTCCATCATCATGCACAAGCATATCATAACATGTGTTAGTCAAACCCAAAGATACAAATATCAATAAAAGTTAGACATATAACAAACTTGATCAGACTAGGGTTTGATCAGACAAACACACACATGCCAAGGATTTCATTTCTAGGACATTATAAGGGTCTTGCTTGTACACCCTGCCAAACCCTAATGATCTAGGGTTTCAATACAAAACATAGCAAACCCTAAATTACCAATACTTCAAAGGTTTAGGATTTCAGAGACTACCATTCAACCCTAATGAGTTAGGGTTTCCATAACCATACAAAAACCCCAAACATGACATCATCAACGCATCCAACATTTTCTTTTGACTTCAGCAATAATCCTAAGTAGGCTAGGGTTTCACACATAATCATCGACATACCCTTAAGTTAGGGTTTTTCACAAAGAACCTTTCTAAGGTTCCACCAGAGTAATCAAAGATATAAGGAGGCTAGATTTATCTAATGATGAATCACCCAATCAAGAATCTTTAAGATTCAAGAAAGCTAGACACGATGATGTTAGTAATAGTTTATCAAGAATTAATATCATGAAGAGAGAAAAAACTTGTAGTTCAAAACATACCTCTTGTTTCTTAACGAACCTCGTAGTTCCAATGCTTTGTCTTGTGAGGCCTTCTTCCTTGAGTCTTCAGCAAGTTTTTCCTAAACAAGGAAAATATGAGTAGAAATGTGATTAGTATTTTTAAAACAAAACTAGATAAGTAAGGAAGACTAAAAATGAAAAAGGTAATAAGATAATTATCTTTGGAGGTTGGTGAGGGCTCTCTCCAAGCTTGAGGGATACCTATAACCTTGAGAACAAATAAAAATGTTTTTCAAAAATACTAAAAACAAAAAAAAAACAAAAAAATAACTAAAGCTTAGATCAAAGGACTTAGGAGTGTAAGTCCCTTATATCCAGTTCTTCAGGTTTATTCTTCTTTGGAGATCCTTCTATAGCAACGTTGGCTTGGTCTCTGCTTCTTTTCTTGTTCTTCGGATTGTCAGGACAGTCACTTCTATAGTGACCCATTTTGTGGAATTGGTAGCTTGGACATATTGACCTTCCTTCTTGGCCCTCTTGACTTTTTGGAGTTTCCTTTCTTGTGAGAAGCGGATTATGCATTTGAAACCTTTTCTTCTTCATTGTTGGATACTAACAAGATTCTCATTTCTACTTGGGTGCAAGTATTCTATAATTGCTCAAAGTAGGAGCTTCTTTCCAACTGTTGAGACCTGAAGCAAAAGAACTCCAAGTAGGTGGCAATCCCAATAATGCAGTGATTACTAGCTCCTTTTCCAGTACAATTTCATCTATGGCTTGACGTTGATCTCTAATTCTAGATATCCTCACAAAGAAGGAAGCCATAGCATCATCCTTTGTCATTTTTGTAGTCCTTAACTCATTCTTCAAACTTGCTACTTGACCAATATTCTTGATAGTGAGTAATTTTGACAAAGCTTCATACATTCTTGAGCATGGTCTATATTGGAAATGTATGGGACAAGATTGTCCTTTATGATTTCTACCATCAGTGTCATAGCCAATATTTCTGACTCTCTATACTTCACCTCGTCTGCATCACTAAATTCTTCGGTAGGTCTCTTCACCTTTCCTTTGACCAAATCCAAGACCTTGTTCTTTTCAAAAATGAGGTCAATTCTCTTCTTCCAAGACCTGTAGTTTGATGCTCCTTCCAATTTGTTCTCACTCTTTATTCTGTTAGACATTGTCCTTGAAGATAGTGAGTTTTTTCTCTTATAAGAGCTCCTTATATGATCCCTTGATCAATCATTTAGACTTCTTTCAATGGATACTCAAAACTGTCTTTTTCCTCCTTCGTCTTAGTTCTGATTCTATGTTAGAAAATTAGAAAGGCAAAAAGATTTTCTTATATAGATAATTACTTGTGATACTTTTATCTTTATGTTATTCTTTTTATCTTTTAGTTCATCAAGCAATTCCCAAAACAATAACACAAGGCCAACAGATGTAGGTAGACAGCAGGGCAAAACCCCTATCTAGGGGAAAACCCAATCAACAATTCTTCCTCCAATAGTTTCTGGAGATAGTCCAAGACTCTTGACCTAGACAAAGACTTCCTCCACACCAAGTCAACCCTCAATCCTTCTTGCAGATGATAACCCTTCAAAAGCAACTTCGACCTAGCAGCATCAACATGCAATAGCAGCTTCGACCTAGTAGCAACAGCTTCAACTAGACAAAGAAAACTTAGATCTCCCTTGATACTCAGAAGAGAGAGAGAGATGGCCCAAAATTTTGATCTTGGTGTCTTCTATCTTCCTCCAAAAACTCGCACTCCTTTCCAACCTCCTTCCAACGCTTTTCCAACTTCGCACTTCCTAGCTTCTAGTTTCAGGGTATCGAACTATGTGAGAGAGAATGAATTGCTCCAAATGAATTCGAATTGTCTTGTATATATGGCCTTCCAATGAGGTCAAATTACCCTTCTTGAGGTCGACTTGGTGTGGAGAAGACTAAATTCATTTTTTACTCAAAAATAATTTTTTTTACATGGTTCGAAAGCCCAAGAAGGGTCTCTTTTAATGGACAATGACTCTAATGACCCAGAATAAATCCTAGAAGTCCTCAATGGGGACTTTGACATAAAACAAGATGACCCAAACATGAAACCTATACTTTAATAAGTCATAATAATAATAATAAAAATATTTTCTTCATTCTTCTGATAAGTACATTTCAATGACTCAAATACATTTATGAAGGCCAAACCTAGTTACATATTTCAACAAAGTGTCGAGTGCAATATGTAGCCCGCTGGGCAATGTGATCCAAGTGCATCATCATCTCTGTATAACTGGAGCACGAACAAGCAAGTGGTGGTGTCGAAGAAGCCCATGGTGTGGCACTCAATGCTTTGCATGGTTGGAGGCCCATGGCTCTTAACACTCACCCTATAAATGCCAATGTGATCCTCTGGAGGGCTTGGATCCTGTATAGGGAGGCCAAGTCCAAGATGAAAACCCACCTACAATCCTGTGTAAGATTCAATGTGTCTCCTCACCTTCCAATATTATGATTCATTAGTGCAATTGAGTAAATACGCTTGCTAATCAAGGGCAGAAGTGGACACTTCATAGTGGGTTTCACTTCCAAATTTGGGGCTTTAGACATGCCCAGGGGTTTCCTTCCTTAGCAAGGCAAGTTAATGGAGGACCCTACAAGGTGGTTTCAACCTCTAAGGGAATGACAGGTCCAAGGTACACCCATCAAGTGGCAGGAGTCATGTGAAATAATGATGGAACGGAGTGGGGACAAAGGGAAAGCTCTAAGCCACATTCCATGGTACAAGGGTAGCTATGATGAAGGAGGCCCACACCTTAGGTGTATGAATGTAAGGAGGGAGCAATCGTGGTACATGAGTTACCCTGGCCTTTGTTTTTCCACCCGTCTTTATTTGCCTTTTTCCTTTTATTGATTTTTCTTCATTTTACTAGTTAGGGCTCAAGGGAGTGAGAGCATGATGTGTAAGATATAGCAGTGATTACCCCCTTAAGGTGGGGCAGTTCATTGCCCACCAGGTGTTGGGACATTCATGGGTTCCTTAATGATGCAAGGGACACTCATAGGGGCCCTAGGAACCAGGGTGATGGCCATAATGATAGGGGGTAGAGCTCATGTTTGGCTTTCTGCCCACATGATAAATTTTATCGTCTCGGCCACCTTGCGCATTTTGTGGTACATTTCCTGTTGTATGTGGCCATATTATGTTTTTATCCTTTTTTTTTAGCTACATCAACCTTTGGGGCATGGTTCCAGGCCCGACCCAAGGTGTGGACAAGGGGAGGGAGAGGCTAACACTTTGCGGGACCCAATGGACAAATGTGGACCCAAATGGGGAAAATGTGAAAAGGGATTGTAATGAGCAAAGGGGAGTGAGATACATGGTATCAAGAAGCGGGACCACGCAACCAAAATCAGGGTTTCCCATGTAATGCCACTCTTAAAGATAGTAATCAATAAAGGAGATCCCACATGACTAGGATACAAGATTAACCCCCAAGCTGAGGTAAGGAAACAAGAGTACAATCAAAAACCTTCCTTCTTTCAAGTTGCCCAATAATCCATGCCTAGATGTGCCCAAGAAAAGCAAGCATAAACACCTAATTACATAATGAAAAATCATACCTTTGGGGTTGGATGGCCCACCCTCAAACATATGATCATGACAGATGAGCAAGGGCACACAATACCTAGCTCAGGTGGCAGAGAATGGTAGCACATCGAGCTATCAGGTCGCTACAAGGGGTTGTTGGCTATCTGCTGAAGACAAACCTAGGAGAAAATTTCTCCTATAGGGGTCACCCACTAGTGGTGGGTAACAGCTCGCTCCAACTAGGACATGAACTCTCACTAGAGTGCACGAACCATGTACTTGAATGGGGAGGTTATGAGAACACCAGCAATCTCTTGGGACCGCAGACTTGTTACTTGCACATCACAAACAAAGCAAATGGGGGCAGCATGTGTCGAAGGCGTCCTTTGATCACCCATGCTTTTGTTAGCCAATATGAATAAAATCAAACAGGAAATAATATTTATTTTAAAATGCAAGTCTAATCTAAATGCACCTAATCTAGCATGAGAACATAATATGATATTAAATTATAATGCAAAATCAATATGCAATGTGTCTTACTCTAACATGCATATAATATACAATGTCAAGTGTCATAAAAAGGGGTGATGCAACTAACTTGGACCGGCTTCGGCCAGAGTTCATCATCGAGTCTAGCAATATAGTAATATCCCTTGCCAACCTTACCATGAACCTTGACAGGAACAGGGTTCTTGTCTACCAACACTACATCCCCAACCTTGAATTCCTTCCTAGGTTTTTGCACCCACTTCTTGCTTTGTTTTTTATCGGATCTTTTGACAATGCAGACTCCTTATAAAGGAAGAATAGGAGTGGGGTCCTTAGTCTCAGGCATGTTATAATACGGGATGGGGTCATGTTTTACCACATGAGTTGGATATAAAGGTTCTCTATAAAGAATGAGCAATGTCCCACCAGGTTGTGGAATAGTGGCATAAGATAAGTCCATTTGAAGTGGTCCTCCCACAATAGCACCCCATTTCCTAGACAATAACATCCCCCATACATCAGGTATATATATAACCACAACATCCATAAGCAATGATATGTCTTTGTTCCTGGCTAATGATACCTTAAGATCTTTGATGAGGCCTTCAACATTAACAAAGCTAGAATCAAGATTCAAAACCACACATGTTCTTATATGGGCAGGTGATACTTAGATTGAGTTGCTTCATGACCTTTAATGGCATAATAT
This sequence comes from Pinus taeda, assembly GCA_000404065.3. Lineage (NCBI taxonomy): Eukaryota > Viridiplantae > Streptophyta > Pinopsida > Pinales > Pinaceae > Pinus > Pinus taeda. Next base: position 230,655 of record APFE031257211.1, read on the forward strand.
TTGCAGAAGCCCCAAAATCTAACATACAAGGAGTGTTGAAAAGTGTAACTAGATTCGGTCTTCATAATGACGTGTAATTGTGATTTTATCTAATTGATGAAAAGAAGAAAAATAAAATTATTATTGTAATCATGGGTTTCATGAGCAAGGAATTCTATTTTAGTGATGGCTCCCATTGTGAGCCTTTAGGATTTGTCATCTAGTCATAAAATTCAATTTGAGTCTATGTCATCTATGAAGGACCCTTCTTGGGCATGTTATATATTTATATAAGTCCTTACATAGGTTAGAAATCCCTCCAAGACCAGACAAAGTCACCTCCTACAAGTCGGCTTCAAAAGAATAATATAAAACTCTCAAATAGACATGTTGACTCACTATCATGTCAAGTCAGCTTATTTTGATGGGAAACAACTATAAACAGGGCTATTCGTATTCATTTTAGAGCAGAATTTCAGAGATTCAGTCATCATACAATATGAAGTGCGAAGTACAACAAGGAAGCCTAAAGACCAGCGAAGTAACAAAAGGGAAGAGCGAAGTTCTTAAGGGTATTTTGGGACTGTTTTAAGGGCTGAAAACCTCTATACAAGAAGTTTGTTGCAGCAATGAAGGAGAAGTCTGTTGCAGCAATAAAGGTTGAAGGTAAGTTTGCTGCATCGGTGAAGAAGAAGTGTGTTGCAGCAGTAAAGGCCGAAGGTAAGTATGTTGCAATAGTAAAGGCCAAGGAAAAGTTTTTTGCAGAAGTGGAAGTCTAGGAGAAGTGCAGTTCTCCTAAGGAGTCGAAGTGGAAGAAGGACTAGTCAAGAAGGCCGAAGGTCTAAAGCAGAAGAAAGCCAAGGTTAAAGAAGAAGCCAAGAAGGAAGAAGGAGTTGAAGGTTGACTATCATTGACTAAGGATCTTGTGTCTTGGTCTTGGAGTGGCAAATAGGTCAAGGGTCTTGGTCTTGGTATTCATCAATTGGAATCTCTATAAGAAGAAGAATTTGCTCGGGTTTTCCTCTCAAGTGGAAGAAGTTTTGGCCCTAGCTAATAACCTAAATTCCGTGTCTCTTGTCTCTTTATGGTTTATGCATTGGTAGTTGTTTGATGAAGAAGAACACTAGTAACCTAAGTAAAAGAAGATCCTAATCTAAAGAAGTAAAAAGCATTCACAAGCAGTTACTAATAGAAGAGAAATCACTTAATTGCTATGCCCTAGATTTCTCAACAAGGAGAAGGTCATTGATGGCTAAGGTGAGCAAGAGTGGCTCATGGCCAAGATTAGTTTTAGTGAGGTGAATGTTTTGCAACATGATAGGTGGGTCATCTTCCTCAAGTCCCAATGCTCTCTTAACTCGCCATCTTTGGGATGGAAGCTTCACAATTTCCTTTATGGGAACTTGCATAGTCATTTTTCCTATAGCAGCGCCTGCATAAATATCGATCTCAACTTCCTTGTCTTTAGTTTTGTGCTTGGGTTCCCTTATGGGAGGATCCTTTTTGGTATTTTCTTTCTTGGAAGGATCTTTCCTTGAGGGGTCCTTAGGAGAAGGTTTCTTAAGGGGGTTCCTTCCCTTTTGATACATCGGAACTTGCGAAGGGACCTTTGTCATTTTTCCTTGAATATTGGACCCCTTTAAATCTCCCACTATCACCAGCATTCAATATAGATTTATCCTTTTCATATTTAAGTTTTACTTCACTAATCAAGGGATGAGTATATGTGTCACCTAACATAATGTTAAAGGCTTGGGTTTCACCAACTACATTCATTTGCTCACAACCCTCCTTAGCTTCACTTTCTTCATTGGCACTACCATTTTGCTCATCCTCGAAAGATAATTCTTCTTGTTTCACAGCATTGGTTGGAGCCAAAGTATTGGGAACATGGGGTGGACCATGCTTGCCTTCTTCATTAGGTTTATTGGCAAAAGGTTTATTGTTTTGGACAAAACTTGATTTTTGAGCCTTTTCAAGAGCAATGAATTTGTTCATATACATCCTATCCCTAGTATTCATGTCCTTCGATAATTTGTCAATTTTCTTAAGGGCCATGACTAGGGCTTCGTCAACCTGATCATTGGGTTTGCTCATTTTGGTTTCCACCTTAGTCCTATGGGGATTCAAACATCTCAATTTTGGCAGTATTTATATTTTGTTCGACCTCAATAATTATCTCCTTTGCCTCAGCAAGAGTCTTAGGCTTCTTATCCTTTAGTTGGTATGTCAGGTGCCCCCTAACAATGTTCATGAATTTGTCAAGTATTTGAGCTTCGGAGGGTTTGAGGTGATCAGGGATGTCCCTAACAATCCTACCAAACATTTGGATAAATGCTTTAGCATCCTCATTACCTTTCTTTCTCACATGGTAAAATTTCTCAAGGTTAAAAGCTCCATCAGCATCAAATGACCATCTTTTCTTAAAAACATCTTCAAATTTTTCAAAGTCATCAATGTTGGTCAAAGGGAGACTAAGGTACCATTCCCTCACGTTTCCCTCGAAGGATAAGGCAAATAACATCATTAGAAGGTCTTCATCATGAATCCCTCAAGGGCCCGTTGCCCAAAAGAAGTCATCTACATGGTTATTAGCACTTTAATCGACAGTTCCTTTAAACTCGGTAACCATTCATGATATTTCTCAGGTAAAGGATTGAGGTTGTCACTCAATTTCAAAGATCTAAAAGCACTAGAAAGAAGTCTTTTAGTCCTTGGGATTTTGGGTTGGTTTTGATTTTGGTTAGTATTGGTATCCATATTGACATTTTCTTTATCAAACTTGTCAAACTCAGGGAGCAAGTTAGTTCTAACAAGTGGAGTTCTCTCCCCTCTTCTTGTAGCAGCCCTAGTTCTAAGAGCAATGTTGTCTTCTAGTTCTTCACATCCAATTATACTAGGGGTTTTGACAATGCATGGAGTCGCCAGAGGAATACTTATAATGTCGTCAATGAATCAATTCCTCAATGATTCAAAAGGAAGGCAGACTTGCTTCCTCCCCGGCAACAGTGCCAAAAATGTTGCTACACAAACTAGCAAGTCTTGTAAATAGGCAAAAGCTAGAGGGCACAATAGCACTTGGGACAGAGGCCCACTGTCACCACAGTCTAAGTCCCCTACTCTTCTTGGATTTTCACTAACAGGGGGAGTCCTAGTATGACTCACTTGTGGACAAGGGGAGGGGGAGGCTAACACCTTGTGGACCCAAATGAGGAAAATGTGAAAAGGGTCGGTAATGAATGGAGGGGAGTGAGAAATAGGGTATCGGGAAGCGGGACCACACAACCAAAATCAAGGTTTCCAATGTAGGCCCACTGTCACCACGGCCTAAGTCCCCTACTCTTCTCAAATTTTCATCGACAGGAGGAGTCCCAGTATGACTCACTTGTGATTGATATGTTTCTATAATAGGCTTGAAGTGAGGGAAGTTGGCTCATTCAATGGAAAGGTTCAATGAGAGTGCGAGCTTTGGGAGAAGCTAGTAAGACTTTCCATGAAAAACCCCTTGAAAGGAAGGCTACACGAGACCTAGGATTGAGATATTTAGCGATATATGGGCTCATCCAAGGTCAAGGTAGGCAAGAGAAAAGGCTATGAATAATATACTTCAACAAGTACTAAAGCACAAGCCTTGAAGAAATTCCCAAGTTAGCTTATAGGGTTCCCACTTGGTGTGAAGGCTAGGGCATCAAATTTCTAGAGATTCCACTGTAGGAAATCCACCAAAACTTGAGCATCGCTAGTGGAGGGGAGTGAGATATATGGTATCGGGAAGTGGAACCACGCAACCAAAATCAGGGTTTCCCATGTAGTGCCACTCCTAAAGCTAGTAGCTAATAAAGGAGATCCCACAGGACTAGGATACAAGATTAACCCCCAAGTTGAGGTAAGGAAACAAGAGTACAGTAGAAACCCTTCCTTCTTCCAAGTTGCCCAATAATCCATGCCTAGATGTGCCCAAGAAAAGAAAGTATAAACACCCAATATCATAATGAAAAATCATACCTTTGGGGTTGGATGGCCCACCTTCAAACATACGATCATGACAGATGAGCGAGGGTCCACAATACCTAGCTCAAGTGGTGAAGAATGGTAGCACATCAAGCCATTAGGTAGCTACAAGGGGTTGTTGGGTGTCGGTTGAAAACAAATATCTAGGAGAAAATTTCTCTGATAGGGGTCACCCACTAGTGTTGGGTAATATTGACTTATAGAAAAGTCATGGGATGGAGTCAAGATGATCTTAGCCATCGATTGGAGTTAGATCGTGGTTGTTGATTCGTCAACGAGAGATAATAAGAGCAAGTCAATGGGACATTTAGAGATACAATAAATTGCAGTGAGAGCAAGGACGCAGTGAGAGCAAGGGCACAGTGATAACGTGAGGACACCAGCAGCGAGGTTTCAACAAGAAAATTAAGGAGAGAAGTTCCAAAGAAATTATGCATGAAGATTCCAATTATTCCAAATGAAGGGAGGAGGCTAAATTAATTCAGCAGAGGGGCTGCATTAGCTAGTTCGAGTTGTTGGGCAACAATTCAATTTCCAGTTGCCGAAGGAGGTGCGAGTTACTCTAGCGAATTGTTGGAGGCAGATACTATTGTTGAAACGAATTTCCGGAGGTAGTGCGAGTTCCAAAAGAGGTTGTACACATTTCCAATTTTGCCAGTGCGTGTTGTTGGAGGAGGTGTGAGTTGCACGAAGAAGGGTCGAGTTTGTTTGCAGATGATTTTCCAATTCGATTGGCTAGTAGAGGTGAAGGAAAAATATTGTCAGAGATTTGCCAATGAGAGGCAAGCAGTCCATGTAATTCTCGATTGTTGAAGATTATTATTAATAAAAAACCCTCATCTGTTGCAATGGTTTTCACCACATTGGGGATTTTCTAGGGACTATTGTACAAAAATATTGGTGTCTAAATTTTGTGTGTGAATTACTTTTCTCAATTCCTGTTATTATTGATGAAATTTACAGTAGTGATTTTATTCATTATTTGTCGTAATTAAATTCTAAAGACAAATAATCTGCATAAGATAGAAAAATAATTTCCAGTAACTGCAATTAAGGAAATTTCACAGAGGCAATCCACTTCCCCTCGAGAGGCCAAGCTAAGGCGAGTTTGATCTACGACTCGATTAATAGCATGTGTAATGGGGTGGTCTAAGGTCAAGGTACCAAGAAAAGGTTTCCAAGAATGTATTCCAACAAGACAACGGCACATGAAACCTTCAAGAAGTCCTCAAGTTGAAGCTTAACCAAACTAGGGTTTCTCCTAGGGAAAAATAGTTAGGGCAAGAGAAATTATGGAGAAACATGGAAAGATTGGCCACCAAGAGGAATGATTTTGAGGCAACCACTACTACTCTTGATGTTGAATCCTTTGAATGCCAAAAATCTCTCTCCCATGAAATTTTGCACTAAGCCCTAATTGAGGTCATTGATCCTTGAGACTACCAAAATAAGATAGAGAAAAGGTACGAAATTCAAGTTGATGATAAGATAAAGGTTGATCACGTTTTAGACGAGGCCAGTGCCTAGTCCTTGGGTGGATGGAGTCTATGGGATTGCTAGATCAGCCAAAATTTGCAAAGGAGTAAGGATATTTTGATGCCCTAATACCAAAACCCTAATTATTATCTTTGTGAGGGATCATTATTCGCTTGGGAGAGCTAATTCAAAGATTCACCAAGGGGATTACCATTCACATATTATTCATGAGTAATGAATGCAATAATGGCATCTAGTTTTTAAGCAATTGATTTTCAACAAATTAGGGCACAAAAGAAAAAACCCCAAACTATTAATATATTCCATAGATTAAACATAAAAACATAAATTTATCAATAAATGTTGAAAAGAGTAACTAGGTTCGGTCTTCATAATGACATGTGTAATTGTAATTTTATGTAATTGTTGAAAAGAAGAAAATAAAATTATTTTGTAAGTACTTGAAGTTGAATCATGGGTTTCATGATCAAGGAATTTTATTTTAGTTAAGGTTCCCATTGTGAACCTTTAGGTTTTGTCATCTAATCATAAAAAGTCAATTTGAGTCAATGTCATGTATGAAAGACCCTTCTTGGGCATGTCACATTTGTATATGAGTCATTAAATGTATAAGAAAGCCCTCCAAGACCAAGCAAAGTCACCTCCTTCAAGTCGGCTTCAAAAGAATAATGACATCTCTCAAAAGGACACGTCGACTCACCCTCAGTTCATGTCAGCTCATTATGGAGGCTCCAACGACTATAAATAGGCAGCTCGGCATCATTTTAGAACACACAATTTTGGTGAAGCAAGTCTTAAATCAAGAAGTGCGAAGGTCATCAAATGGAAGCCCTATAACCAGCAAGGAGAAGTGAAAGAGTAGAGAGGTCTTTAGCTTTGTTTTGGGATTTTTTGGGTCAAATTACCTCCACATGTGCAAGATTGCAGACCTGTAGATTGCAGGAAGAAGGCCGAAATATTACAATCACAGTGAGAGAATATTTTGGGTGAAGAACTAGAAAGATCTCAAGCTGAAGTGTCAAGAAGAAGTCTCCTTCTAGAGCGAGGAAGACAAAGGGTCAAAGTTGGTCAATCTCATGTGCTAGGGTTACTAAATAGAGACAAGAAGAACAGTGCAGAACCAAGGGATCGAAATTCTAAAGGGTAGCCGAAAAAAAGGAAGAAGCAAGAGGGTTGACTATCATTGACTCAAGGAAGAAGGACCTCATCAAGGAAGCCTTGTGTCTTGGAGTGGCAAAAGTCAAGGGTCTTGGTCTTGGTATTCGTCAATTGAAATCTCTATAAGAAAAAGAACTTGTTCAGGGTTTCCTCTCAAGTGGGAGAGGTTTTGGCCCTGGCTAATAGCCTATATTCTATGTCTCATGTCTCTTTATGGTTTATGCATTGTTAACTGTTAGATGAAGAATAACACTATACTAACTTAAGTAAAAGAAGATCCTAATCTAAGAAGGGAAAAGCATTCACAAGCAGTTATCTATAGAAGAGAAATCACTTAACCTTGATGCCCTAGATTTCTCAACATGGTATTAGAGCTAAGGTGACTAAATCAAGGAAGGGCATCTTATCAAGAGACACTCAAGGTTCAAATCTCGAGGAAGGCATCAAAGCGAAGATCATCTTGAAGTCAAGATCTACAAAGGAAGCATCATAACCCTAGATCAAAGAAAGTAACAACCCTAGCTCAATCAAAGAAGCATTCCTGGGATCCGCTCTCAATCAGTTTGAAGTTGAAGTATCATGAAGACTATTCATCCAAAGGAAGCTAGATCAAAAGGCGTTGTCATTAAAATTCTAAGGCAATCTCTCTCAAGCAAGATCTTTACCATTGAAGACATCATCAAGAAGTCAGCGTTGATCTTCATCAACAAGGCCCCACCATCAAAGGATCCTAAGGGATCTCCCTCTCTATGGGATCAAGAATCATTATTGAAGAAAACTATCTTCATCAAGGAGGAGTTTTCTATTCTCTATATCATCATCAACATAAAGGAAGCAGCAAGGAGAAGGAGCATCCTATCAAGTAACTATATTTATGTCCACATCTAAATCTGTAAAAATGTATTTTTGCAAGGAAAGCAACAAATTGGTTGGGGCTTCAAACTATCTTGCATGGAAGAAAAGGACAGATCTTAATCTCAATGAAAATGAGGTTATGGAACGTGTCAAAGGATCAATCACTAAACCAAGAAAGGAAGATGCTCAAGCTCTTGCAAAATATATGAAAGGGGAAGTTAGGACTCAAAGGATTCCCATAGAATCCATCAAGGATCCCATCATCCCATATGTGCCTAAACTCGAAACTTCAAAAGAAATCTATGACAAACTGGTAGAGTTGTATTTTGTAAGCACTATTGGAGAAGTTATCTCATTAAGGCAAGAACTCTACAAGCTGAAGACGTCTAGGGAAGATGGAATAGCCTCATACTTTATGAGGATATCTGAGATCCAAGATCAACTTCAAGATCTAGGAGAAGTTATGTCTGATAGAGAAATGACTACAGTTGTACTAAATGCACTACCGAAGGAGTGGGGCAACTTTACTTCAATCATTTATGGGAAGAAGGAAGTTACTCCATTCCAGGATCTATGGTCATTGTGCAAGATTGAAGAATCTATACTAAAAGCCAAATCTGATGTGAGAGCAGATGAGCAAAATCAAGCTTATGCTACAATGACAAGAAGAAAGGGAAAATTTGGGAAGTCTGGTTCTCGGAAAAAGAAGAGGGGCATGGCTAAGATTCAATGCTATGGGTGTCAAGAATATGGGCACTACAAAAGAGATTGTCCTAAGATCAAAAAGGACAATAACAAAAGAAGAATCTAAAAAGAAGTGGAGGAAGTTGAAAAGAAGAAGTCCAAGAAAGAGGAAGTAAGAGATCTCTACTTTAACTGAGATAGTCTTCCTCACCTAAGTTCTTTTCAAGTCCCTAAGTCTTCTGTTGTAAGGTATGGCTATCATGATTTACTAAGAAAAATGATGGGATACATCATGGCATCATAGAAGCATTGAAAACAAGAGCTTGGGACATCATCATAGAGAAGCATGAAAGATGGTTGAAATTGAAATCTATGGCAGTCATCTATGAAGGATGTAGCTCTTGGGAACCTCATTAGAAACATAAGTCGCATTTATGGAAAGAAAGAAAAAAAAGGGCATCTAGTACAAGGCTCATCATACATCTGTCAAAAGGAAAAATCCGTTGGAGGGGATACCTCAAGATTCTCTAATGGAATCTTCATCGAAAGGTTCACCGATCAAGAAGGGAAGAAATTGTTTCATCAAGAATTCCAAACTTGTGGAATTCATGGGATGATGGTATGAGGACATAAAAGGTGAAGCAGATCAAGGGATTGAAGCTCTTTCAATCAAGGAAGCTGCTACAGGAAGTTTGGATGACCCAAAGCAAAATGAGGTATGTATGCTTACATTCAATATTGAAGAAGTCATGTAATATGGTTGCAGGTAACATGGATCAATGTTTTATCTTGAGAGCATGATCAAAAGAAAAAGGATCTCCTCCTCTGAAAGGATGCAAAAAGGCATGAGTCACACATTGTCTAGATGAAATCAACATAATATGTCCTCATATGTAGTATGAGGTGGTTGACAACAACTGGAGGAATTCTGATTAGAAGTTCCGGGGAATGAAATGTGTAAAAGAAAGGAAGGAAGAGATCGTGGAATGTGCAACCATGGAAAAGGCAATCAACATCCGAGAACCAAGAGATCTGACTAGGATATCTCCAAGAAAGATATGGAGACTCTGATGAAGTCTGAAAAAGAAAGAGACCCTTGACAATATATATCTTTGGGAGATGTGTCGATATGTATGCAGGATGTTGATGCAAACTAGAAGATGTCATGATGAAAGACCATCACAAAGGTAATTTTGATTTAAGTGTTCATTTCTTATTTTTGAACAAATATCTGGATGGACTTATGCAGGGCTACCAAAGAAAGATCTATGGATATCTTCCACCACCAATGACCATGTAGGATGAAAGATCCTCAAGGAAACATGGCATGAAGAAGGTGGCATGGCATGAAGGTAGGCCAGATATGAACTGATAGATCACTTTGCGATGATGACATGATTGACTCATGCATGAAAGTGATGGATGGTTTGTACCCTACAAGAAGTCCCAAACATGAAGACTCCTGAATAACGAAAAGAAGTTCATGACATCGTGAGGAGGAGTTCTTCAAGCAGCTGGGTTGCCCCATCATCTCCACCTGAGGAGCTACTGTAGGTTCCTAATTAAGAGGGAGCTTGGAAACAAGTTTCTTATTTGGAAGAAACTTGGAAGCAAAATTCCTAAGCCAAGAGGGAGCTTAGGTACATTCCTTCTGTAGGAATGAGTACATTCCTTTATTGGAATAGATATGTCCTCCCTAAGAGGGAGAGATAGACACGTCATTTTTCTCTTCACTTGAGAAGACAGAATGAAGGATTGAGTAAACATCTGGCATCCAATACTCTTTGAGTATGAGTTAGGGCATCCAAGATAAGAGTAGTCGTAGAGGACCGATATTCTTTGAGGACTAGGAATCCAAGATAAGAATAGTCCTAGTGAAACAAACCCTGAGAACCCGGGTGGGGTATGTTCCGAGAGAAACAATGATGAGAGTGTTTATACATCATTGGTCTCGCTAGCATTGTGCTCAGATCTTATGGAGAGATAGAGTTGTTAGTCAAGGCCTTGCTATGTGACAATGTTGGTTGATATGATGCTAAACAGATGTGTTACCAATCTGACTCTGCTTATGAAAAAAAATCCTCAGATTGAGAATGACCGAGTACCATTATGAATACCTCCCTAGTTAAGAGGGAGTGTTGAAAAGGGTAACTAGGTTCGGTTTTCATAATGACATGTGTAATTGTAATTTTATGTAATTGATGAAAAGAAAAAAAATTATTTTATTTTATGTAATTGACGAAAAGAAAAAAAATAAAATTATTTTGTAAGTACTTGAATCATGGGTTTCATGATCAAGGAATTTTATTTTAGTTAAGGTTCCTATTGTGAACCTTCAGGTTTTGTCATCTAGTCATAAAAAGTCAAATTGAGTCAATGTCATGTATGAAGGACCCTTCTTAGGCATCTTACATTTTTATATGAGTCATTAAATGTATAAGAAGGCCCTACGAGACTAAGCAAAGTCACCTCCTTCAAGTCGGCTTCAAAAGAATAATGACATCTCTCAAAAGGACACGTCAACTCACCCTCAGTTCGTGTCGGCTCATTATGGAGGCTCCAACGACTATAAATAGGCAGCTCGACCTCATTTTAGAACACACAATTTCGATGAAGCAAGTCTGAAATCAAGAAGTGCGAAGGTCATCAAATAGAAGCCATATAACCAGCGAGGAGAAGGGAAGGAGTAGGGAGGTCTTTAGCTTTGTTTTGGGACTGTTTTGGGGTCAAATTACCTCCACACGTGTGATATTGCAGACCTGTAGATTGCAAGAAGAAGGCCGAAACATTACAATCACAGTGAGAGAAGATTTTGGGTGAAGAACAAGAAAGATCTCAAGCTGAAGTGTCAAGAAGAAGTCTCCTTCGAGAGCGAGGAAGACAAAGGGTCAAAGTTGGTCAAACTCATGTGTTAGGGTTTCTGAATAGAGACAAGAAGAACAATGTTGAACCAAGGGACCGAAATTTTGAAGGGTAGCCAAAAAGAAGGAAGAAGCAAGAGGGTTGACTATCAATGACTCAAGGAAGAAGGACCTCATCAAGGAATCCTTGTGTGTTGATCTTGGAGTGGCAAATAAGTCAAGGGTCTTAGTCTTGGTATTCGTTAATTGAAGTCTCTATAAGAAGAAGAATTTGTTTGAGTTTTCCTCTCAAGTTGGAGATTTCGACCCTGGCTGGTAGCCTATATTATGTGTCTCTTGTCTCTTTATGGTTTATGCATTGGTAACTGTTTGATGAAGAATAACACTACTAACTTAAGTAAAAGAAGATTCTAATCTAAGAAATAAAAAGCATTCACAAGCAGTTATCTATAGAATAGAAATCACTTAACCTTGATGCCCTAGATTTCTCAACAAGAACAAGGCTCACTTACAAGATAACATGCATGAATAATCCTTTCATTGATCCAAGATAACTTCTCCAAAGACAAGAATATAGCTCCAATACACAAAATGCTCCATAAATCACATCTCTCCAAAGGTACGAGAAGGTTGAAATTCTCCAAGAGAAGTTGAATGAGTCCAAGTGATGATGAATGAAATGAAAAGTCCTCTCCTTTATTTATATGAGGAGGATGAGTAATAATATTAGCCTAAAAGCCCCTACTAACAAGTTAAATCACAAGAAACCCTTGGGTTACAAGCCAACCCACTAGCTTTTGATCAAAAGTGCAAAACAAGCCCACACATGTGAGTAGCTACCCTTCTAGGACTAACGTCATGCATGAAATATGCTCCAAGTGACATCTCCAAGTGCTATAAGGTATCCAATGTGGTGTAGTAGCATGTAAAAATCATGATTTGAGGGTTGGCCCTTAAATTCACCTCAATGGCTCTCTGTGGTCCCAAGATCCCACTGGGGCACCACCAAGTGATCTCCATGGGTCTACAACTACTCATAATGTCTATCTTTGCTCTTGCGTTGAGGGCTTACTAGGTGCTACTAGACCTCCCAAGTCTCTAAAGGCAAGACCATCCTCATTTGGGCCCTAAATCAATTGTTATCCCTCATATGGTGCTAAGGTCGGACTAGGGGCATGTTGGGTCCAGGGGTGTCATCCTGAAGAATCATCGAATCCAGTGCAGAGTGGCAAAACGTCCTGGGTACAGGAGGTGCCCACGGTCATGTGTGATGTGTTGTTGTTGCTA
>APFE031257211.1:243597-270016 GCA_000404065.3 Pinus taeda
GCTGCAATACAATCATCAACTTATACTTGCATCATAAATCTCTAAATCACCCAATACTGAATCACTGAAACCCTGTCATCAAAAACACAGAACGCAAACCACAGCCCAGAACTCTGCAACGACCAGTAGAATCAACAGCAACCTGAAATACCAAATCTCATAATGCATACGCTACTTTACTATATCAAAACCGCGTGTATACGCGCTTTCACCTCATACAACCCGCGTACAGATCTAAAGATAATTACTTGTACCTTCGCTGTTATATCAACCCAATACAAGCAGCACAAACAGATAACCAGCGATACTCGATCTTCACACTTCGTCAGACATTCATTCCTTGCCCACTTTTTGCCTAATGATCTTCTCCTTATATAGGTTAGGCTTCTCTCAATACCATGGTCCAAAACCATGTAGAGACAATACCATGAACCAAATACTTGGGGTCGTCACTTTGGACCAAATACCACAGACCAAAACCATGATTTCCAACATGTATGCGCCTTTACTTCTATTAACCCGCGTGTATACGTGTACGCTCCTTCTGCTCCGCTAACCCGCGTATATACGGACTTTCTTCACGGTCAACCTGCGTATATCTCTCTATTTACCTGCTGCACTATGATCTGTCCTCTGAGTGAGTTGCCATCACTTGTATCATTCCTCTAAGTGAGTTGCCATCAAGGACAACACTTGAATCATAATGCCAACAAGCCCAAGGCTCTAACACTTCACTTGTTAGTGCCAATATACTCCTTTGATGGCCTGGGCACCTGTGGGTAAGGGGCCCAAGATATGGGTTGTTGAACCACCTGACAATCACAGCATAGATTCTAGTGAAAGCAACCAGTCATTAGGGAAAAAAATCATTATTGCATCTAAGCGAACCAAGCTTGAATGTAATGGGCTATTTAATACTTCAAACAAGGACTCCCTTCCAAAATTAAGGCCATGAGCTCGCAACAATGTTTCCTCCCTAGGTAGGAGTGGCTAAAGGACAACCCTATTAGGTGTTTCCCGCCCCTAAGGGTAAGTAACGTTTCCTTAGTCCACCCTTCAATTGATAGGTGTTAGCGAGTAATAATGATGGTACAAAGGGGAGAAGACTTCATGACCAAGTGCCATGGTCAAAGGGACCAACATGATGGGGATCCACATCCTGATTGTATAGATATGAGGAGGGAGCAATCATGGATGCATGAATTACCAACTCAGCCTTTGTTTTTCCACCCCTCTTGTGCCTTTTACTTTTGCTTGATTTTTCTTTGTATTATTGTTCATAGCTCAAGGGTTGGGGTTTGCTTTGAATGATATAGCAATTGTATCGCCCCTTAATGATGAGTCAGTTTATCACTCATCGGGGTTGGGACATGCAAGGGTTCCTTCTTATGATGTAATGGAGCAACATGTGCTCATGAACAAGGTGATGGTCATAATGAGTGAGGTAGAGCTCATGCTAGGCTTTTGTCCAAATACTAATATGTATGTCCCTAGCCATCTTTTGCATTTTGATATTCTTCTTTCATTTTTGTTTTGTGGGCATGATATGTTTTTGTTATTTCTTCTAGTTGCATCAACCTCCCAGGGCAAAGCTTTAGGCCCTAGGTATGAGGATGTATGGGAACCAAATCCCAAAGAACCAATGATCAATTGAACCCGAAGAATGGATGTGAGATAAGGGCTTGTAATGTATGATGGAAAGTAGTAAGTATGTCATAGGGATAGATGGTTATCTCAATTAGGGCTTCACAAGTAGTGCCCCTCCTATACCCATTGGGCCATTAGGCAAGGTCCCACTAGACTTTGATCAAAGATTAAACCCCATTTAAGGTGAGAGGACAAGATCGTGATCAAGACCCCTCCTTCCAGGTCACCCCATGATCCATATCAAATGCCCAAATACAAAAAATCATAAGCACCCAATTGCAAAATGATTAAAGTACCTTTTGATCGAAAGCCCACCTTCGTCCACGTGTTCATGTCGGATGAGCGAAAAGCATATCGCTAATGCAAGTGGCAAAGATATAGTAGATCATCAACTAGTGGTGGTGGTTAAGGGCTGCATGGTTAGCCGGCTAGATATGAAGAATAGGAGAAAAGTTTTCTCCTATAGCGTTACCCATTTTGGTGGGTAACAAGGACCAAAGATGTTTATCACTCTTTTGGTCTATAAATGTCGTGGATATTCCACTTGACAATTCATCACAACAAATCTGTGAAAATAAACCAAAATATCTACTATGAAGGGTTAATTTCTTTAGATTCCATATTTGTTATCACTATTTTGTTGTTTATGCCTGCAATAGATAATATAAGGAAAAAAGAGAACAAGTAAATACAATCACTCAAAAGCCACAATGAACACCAAGATATACTCTAGGAAATCCTTACAAGAGAAAGACCAACTATAAGGTGAGGCTGCTCTATTCTCTTTTTTGGAATGTTAATGATGCAAGTACAAAGGAGAAGGCACTCTCTATGGAGTTGCCTAAGACCTGTGGCCCATTGGCTACTAAAGAAAACAAACCCTCTCTGTGATGCTCTCTCTCTATCCATACTCAACTACTCTACTCTTCTATGGAACAAAAATGCACCCAAATAGAAAGGAACCCCTTTTCCTTCTAGTGACTTGGTTATAACATAGGTCGATAGCCAACTAGGGGTTAGGTTTGACTCCTTCAACTCTCAACTAGAATTACAACTTCAACCCTTCTAAAGTCTTCTTCATAGTGCCCACATGGCTAGCCCCTTTTGGATGAGTAATGAGGATTGACGCAACATCTTCTTGAATTATGGTGATCAATCACAATAGGTCAACTCTCAAGAGGCATAACTTTTGCATCTGAACTCTGATTGACATCTTTCTTGCACCGTTGAAAAGGTCTCTGTGCGTAGAATATCGTCAGGAGGTCCTACGCTTAAGCACAAAAAGCAGTAAAATTGTACCCCCAAAAAACATCATTTAAGGCCTCAAATTGGCCCCATAAATTTTTAGACCCCAATTCTCCAAACTGGGTCCCGCTAATGAAACTGCTCTTGTAAGTTGATTCCTTCAATTTTTCCACTCTGAAAGCATCGAGATGGATGACAAATTATACAATGATCCAATCCAGATCACTCTTCCTCTAGGAGCTACAGTCGTTTGACCTTTGTTCATAGCTTACTAGAGTTCAATTAACCAAACAAGCATGCACCAGGTTGATCACCTCTTACTTTCAGCCCTCTAACACTAGTAGGAAGAGGCCCCATGGCAAACTTCCAACCTCATGTGATAAACCTACGGAGCGGCATAAACCTAATGCCATGGCCTCATGCATCACGCATTTATTTGCAGCCTTGAATGTTGGAGATGTTTCTCCAGAGTAGCAAGTCTCGGCCAAGGAACCTCCTCCTTGATTTTTTCATTGTTCCCCATTTCGTTGAGCTGGCACTTCCCACCTATGTCACAAGATTCACGAAAATTCAACCTTGAGGTTCGAAATTTAGCAAACTTAAAAAAACATTGAGATTCATTGAGGTTTGTTGAACCTCATGAACTACTGACCAAGTCCACAGCTCAAGCTCATAATCTCATGTCACAACTCAAGCTCATAATCTATCCTTGCAATTTCTAAGTCCATCATGACATTTTTATGTTTATTGATACTAATTTCTTTTATATATATATTGGGAGGATTGATCGTTATCCTCCCCGCCTAGGTTCAGTTTCCACAAGTAACATGATGAGCTTCGTTGTAACGGCTTCAAGCTTTGTTGTTGAGTCTGCGACATGGATATTCTCCATATAAAATATAATAAGGTTATTTCTCAAGGGATATATATATATATATAAACACACACGCCCTCATCAAAAAATTCAAATTGAACACAATCTCTGATCGTTCCCAAACAAGCCCAAAACATGTGACTTGGCTTCCCAATTGTTTTCTTCTTCTTCTTCTTTTTCCTTCTTTTAGTTTATTTTTCCCTTGGAATGTGCTTTTTCCTTCCACTTGTCATATTTACACATAATATATTCTTTGCAGTCACATAGACCAACTTTGACCTTAAATGGACATTCATATCTAAATTTAAATTAAAAATTTAAATATGATATTTTTGTGCTCATGTGCAGTGATCTCGTGGATGTTCGTTGTATTTGCATATCCATGTGATTATCTTGGGGGAATATGAGTTCTGTCCGTCAGTTAGCAGGTGCTAATTCCCAAACAGAGTCATATTGCAAACCCTAAAGGTGTTTTATTGTGCATAAAATGTTTCAAGAGTATTCAACACCAAATGCTGATGCACTTGTTAGCAACAGGAAACATAGTTTAGGAGAGCTCTGGCACACTGCAATTCACATTTACCTGAGATGAGAAAAGTACAACGGTGAATTTTAAAACTCACCCCCAGCTAGCTATTGCTTTTGCCGTATTCTCAGGTTCCATTGGATCTGGTGGAGCAGGATTCCTGCTAGTTTTCACAGCACAGAATCTGCAACCTCGAGTACATGTGTCCCCAAGAAGCATAATTGTGGCTGTCCCAATTCCATCTCCCTCTCTCTTGCCCCCTGCTGCTCCTCCCCCTCCTCCATTCCAGCACTGCCAACAAACAATTCGTTGAAATATACATACACATGTCATGCAAATTAAATTAATCCAATAACGTTCTGTCTTAATTGAGCTTTGTTATTTTACCAGCATTTTTTCCGAAAAAAAATAATTTTACAGACTTTACTTTGGGTTTCAAAGCTAACAAGATCAAACTGATTGAATTCCTAATTGCTTATAAGGATGTTTCAATTTCTTCACTGAATTTGTATTTCCTTGTCATGATAAACCAAATCGCATTGATTGAAGTTTTGTTTGCATGTCAAAATGACTCAAGCAAATCGCATTGACTGAAGATCCATTTTCATAGCAGACAGACTGAAAAGAGATGTGCAAAGTCGAATAAAATATTTTAATTGGATGAATTTGAAATTGAACGACTTCTAAAAATTAAAATAAGCAAACAATATACCTCTCCGATATTAGGGCACTGTGCTTCCTCGCAAACAGTGTGCAGCTTCAACGAGGACAAGGAGCTTTTCAGTTCCTGATAGCGCTCCCCTTGCGGGGCCCTTTGTCTCAACCACTCGGCCTTCTTCTTCGTCGGATCACGCCCTGTGTAAACACCCATCTTCCCTCCAGGATAAGGGCCGCCCGCTTTTGCATCTTTTTTCTCAAACAGCACCTCCCAAGGCTTTGCATTTGCTGTAGACACAGACAGCTCATTATTCTCCACATCTACAGCTTCTGCGTTTGCTTTTACTGTAAAAAACAGAGGAGATCTCACAGAAGTCCTCCGGCTACCATGGATATTAATTGAAGGAATGCTGACAAAACCTAAAGAGGAGGAAGCCATCGCCATTGCCAATGGTAGTCCGTAGAGTTCTACAACTTGATTATGGTACCTTTTATTGTTATGATGACTTGTGAGCACTTGAATTTGAACAATAACGTGGTGAGCAGACAGGGGGTTGAGCTATACACTATATTTTCCAATGCCGAAGAGTGGGCAAAGGTTTGTGTTTGCTATTTCAATTTGTCTGTGTGCGACTGACTCCCTTCCTGCTGTAGTCATGATCATCATCATGTGTGTTCGTTGTGGTTGTTGGACGTTGGTAACTTGTAATCAATGATATATGGGGCCAGAGGCTGCCCCCACACCACATCATGTTCTAACCAAACCACATCATAAGAAAAATAATAAACATTAATTCAGTCAATATAAACTTTCTGTAACGATTGAAAATGCAGCAAGAGACAACCCAAAATCATACCGTCGTTCAACACACCTCTGTAATTCGAATGTCTTACACGAACTAAAATATTGTAATATAACAGAATATCAAGGATCAGAACGATATAAATTATAAACCGGCCCGGTCCTCCGATTAATGCAAGATTGATTTTGTTTATTAATATATCACTATGTTTTTTATAGTTTTAATTTAATTATATAGCTATCTAAATTAAATAGCATTAATATATAATAATAAAAAAAAAAATTCAGTGGGGAGAAGCGTCTTCGCTGAAGAATCATGATACAACATATATCGCCGAAGGGAGCAGATTTCATCATACAACATTTATCGTCGAAGCGAGCAGATACCATCATACAATATATATCGCGGAAGCGAATAGAATTACGGCATCACCAAAACACATAAGTCATCACCGAAACACTTATTTTATTATATATTTCATATAAGCAATATAATTACCTATATAATTAATTTATAAGGAACGTAATAAAATTCACTTACCATCTCTACTTTCAATCTCCTTAATAAAAACTTTAACCCGATAGATATAATTGTTATATTTTTAATTTTAAGTTTGTTTGTTTTTTTTTAAATTAAGATTAGATTGGAGTTAGTTAAATTACTTTTATTTTTATAAGTGTAGTTTAATTATTATATATTTTAGTTTTTTTGGTTAATTTGTCTGAAATTTGGTAAAGATTTTTTAGAATCATAAGTTTGAGTTGCGTAATTTGTAAAACCTTAAGAGTTTTTCAGAATAATATATTCATTTCTACATTCGAAAACACATTTTGAATAACAAGAAATTACAATCTCACTCAAAATTGTATCACCTAATTTTAACTAAAATAACTATTAATCAAACTACACTGTTTTATATATATATATATAAATATGATTATAAATATTTAATCTTTGTGGTGTACATATTCAACTATACAACTTACACAAATTTCAAATAAACTATTTGAATTTTAAACACAACATTATTTGAAATAAATAAATATAACATCAACTTTAAATGCTAACACAACATTACTCAACCTCAACATTTAATCCCTTACATTTTGTGAATTTTAACAACATTACTCAACCTTAATCTCTCTCGTTTTAATATGGCATCGTATTACATAAATCAATTTCATTACTTTGGCGTTGGTTGAGTGATATTGTATTCTCCTCCTTTCCCCTCGTGGAAATTGAATAATGATTTTTAAAATTCATAAATATAGTTTGGTGGAGGTTCTTTCAACGATCTCCATCATCCCTAATAAGGCACAATAGAGCATTGTTAGGCTAGGGCCTTTAAACAATTTGAGATTCAAGCTTAATTTTAATCTTGGTTGTAACACACCCCTCCCCACATTTACCTGCTTTTACAAGCCCTCCGGATAATGTGAAGCAGAGTGCTACTATGACATGACCTGACCTCCAATGTTCTAATTAAGGAAGTGGGGCCAACAAACCTACAACTTTACTGACATCCCTTAGAGACCATGGACCAATCAGAAGGCTGCAAACCACCCCAAGTGGTCAATCCTTGAGTTGAAACCCTCTTTCGCTGACCTAACACCCCAACTCCACACACAACAAGGTAAGAGTGCAGTATCGGCCTCCAATGACACACATAGGCTTGCCTCCATGCGGTTATGACCTAATTTCACCAGTTTTGTGCCTACAGTCCCGAGCTTTGAGCCACTTTTCCCAGCTAGCCTCTAGACCACTACCTAGAACTTCCTGTAACTTTCCAGAATCATATTTAACATGACAACAATGCTAAACATTCAAACTTGAATCAGGAACTTGACGTAGATTTCCTAGAACACACAAGAAATTTTGTCAAACATATGGTAAACATGTGAGTTACAGATTATGAATGCATATATGACCTTAAATCTCTGAACTTCATATGAAAATCACCAAGAAGGTTTAATGCCCTCTCAAGTAGTTGCAACAACACTTGTTAGCATATGTATTCATCAACCATTCAAATACTTTTAGAATCATGCCCAAGAACCATAGCTAGAGCACATCATATAACCACGTATATAACTAGTATATAACAAGAATATTAACCATGACAAATCAACATAATAACAAGTACAAGTGCTCATAAATAATAACAGGAAAATAGCTCTTATTAACATATTCAAAAGGCAACTAAGTCAAGGACTTCCACGTACCACCCAACCATAAATTGAGTTGAACCAAATCTTTCTTTCAATCAATCACCCTCGTGCCATATTCAAGCATGAATGTGGGGTCTCATAGGATAAACTAAGACATAATCAACCAAGGACTCCAGAGGTTAAACCACCTCCATCCTCAAGCTATCATGATCTCACCTAAACCAGTCCCGAGATCACAAAACCAAATTGAGCTTGGATGCCTCATAATTTCTTCAACATACCTTGAGGAATTTTCCTCTCTCAACCTACCTGTCAAGGGCTTCCTAGAGAAAACCATCTCCACCCCCAACCCTTGGGAATTTTGTTAAAATAGCAACAAGAAATTCCAATTTAAATTGTCCTTGAATTAAATTGTGAAGTAAAATCGAATTATATTTTCATAGCAGCTTGTAAATAGTTAATTAAGTTAAATTGACTTAATTGACTTAGGAATTTCAAGTTGGAAGTTTATCTGGAGTTATGTAAGTGTGATCCTTAAATTTTAGGGGTCCAGGCTGAGTTCTTTGGAGTTGTAATTAGATAACTCAGTTCAACTGAGTTATAGTCAATTAAACTAGTTCTAATTGTTGGAGGAACTAATAGAGATTTAGTAGTGAGTCAGTGCACCAGTGCACAGGGATTGTGTACTATCAGTTGTATGATTTTTCAAGTTGTACAGATCATGCATGCAATCAATTGAGGACCTAAGATTGGATTGCGTGATTTTGGAAGAAGGATTTCCCAATTAAATATGGGTTGATCCTCTTAAGAATTGCGCAAGGAAATTGGGGCTTGGCAGGCAACAGAATTGGCTAAGTGTTGGCTAGAGCGTACTTGTGAGGCAGAGAGTTGATCATACTTGTGCAGGGATTGTTCTACTGAGAATAAGCATTGTATTTTCTTCTCAGATTTCTAATTAATGCAATATAGATAATCGGGGTTTTGAGCAGTTGTTTTCCCTAGAGAAATATTGTGTTATGTGAGATTGATATTCTTCCTCTTGTTGGTTATTGTTTTCATCAATCATTATTAGTTTTTGTTGTTGAAAGTAGAGTAGACTCTTATCTTGTGTTTTAGAAAATTATATGAGTTGTTGAATCTACAGAACAATCCACATGGTATCAGAGCTAAAGATAGTATAGAAGAGGAGATTTTGAGTTTGGTTGTGCAGGTGAAATTCAAATTAGCAGTTCATACTTCAGAGTCGGCAAATGGATTTCTATGGTTTGAGACTTGAGTATGCCTTGCAAGGCAGCTCGAATTACATAGCCTAGAAAGACGGGGTGGAAACAGTGCTGGAAGATAATGGCCTCAAGGAATTCATTGATCAATACATTCCTAAGCCTCCAGCATCAGATGCTAATGATCTGTCCAAATGGAGAAAGTGTGTGTCAAAGGCGAGGAATATTATTCTTGAGGGAGTTCGAGACCACATTGTCTCGAGTCTCCATGGCAAGGAAAATTCGTATGCTATGTGGAAGGCACTAACAAACCTGTTTCAAAATAGCAATGACCATATGAAGTTACCACTAAAGGACAAACTTAAAAAGATGAAGATGGAGAAGGGTGACTCAATTCCAAAATACTTGACCAAGTTCACTCATTTTCGAGATGAGCTTGGAAGTGTTGGGATTACTGTTGTTGAGGATGATATGGCGAGCCTAGCTCTTCTAGGACTCCCCAAGAGTTGGCACAGTTATCAGGACTCTATCAATGGGAGGGAGAAGCTACCAGATTAGGAATGACTGTGGTCGGATTTGGTACAGGAAGAGATTCGGAGGAGCACCGGGGACGGATCCTCATCAAAGATTAATGATGAGGAAAATTGTGCCTTAGTGGGTAAGGAAAAGAAAGGGAAGGGGAAGGCATCCCATTCTAAATCAGATTCTTATCATGGAGGAAATAAGAAGGACATGTCAAAATTTAAGTGCTTTCATTGTCATGTGCTGGGACATTTTGCTACAAATTGTCCACTGAATAAGTCCAAGAAGAAGTCCTCAGGAGGAGTGGTAAGTGAGGCTCTTGCCTCACAATTTGAATTGGACTTTACCCTCATCGCATGCATGGTGTCATTGATGATGGGTAGTGTATGGTACCTAAATAGTGGAGCTTATTTCCACATGACAGGTAACAAGGAGCTCTTCAGTGACTTGGAGGAGAAGGATCTCCAGATGCATATCAAGATGGGTGATGATGGGAGGTATAGTGTTATCGAGTTGGGTACAATTACCTTTCAGGGGGAGTTGAGTGCTCCCCTCACTTTGCGAGATGTTATGTATGTTCCTGATTTGAAGAATAACTTGGTATATGTTGCCATGTTGGAGGATAGAGGCTATGATGTGATATTTAGTAAGGAAAAGGTGTTCCTTCATCACATAGCCACGAGACAGGTAAAGAGGATAGGAATTTGAGTGAAGAATCTCTACAAGTTGGATGTAGAAGATTGTGCTACCTTGAGCACGAAAACAGAGAAGGTACAGAACCGAGACATCAGTGAGTTGTGGCACAAGCAGTTGGGTCACCTGCATCATGGCGCTTTGAAAATCATTCAACAAATTTCAACCGATCTTCCCAAAGGTACACTAGAGAAAGTTGATAGATGCAAAGGGTGTACTTTGGGAAAATTAACCAAAGCTTCCTTTCACGACAAAGACAATCAAGCACATGAGATTCTAGATCGAGTCTATTAAGATGTGTGTGGACCATTCTCAACAGCATCCATGGCCAAGCACATGTATTATGTTATATTTGTTGACAATTTTACTTATAAGTGCTAGATCTTTTTCATGCAGAAGAAAGACCAAACTTTTGCAAAGTTTTGTGAATTTAAAGCATTGGTTGAGAAAGATATTGGTGGGAGTGGAGACATCCACTCAGGTAGAGTCTTCCAGAGATGGGAGAAATCACACCAGAGAGGCTTACATGTTATTACAGGATGCGAGAGAGAATGTGGGAGCACCCACACCACAACGAAAGCAGAGGATGTCACCTGAGAGGTATATTGGATACATGGCTCTTACGAGTAGATGTGTTGGGACATAGACATATTCCTTTGAGGAGGCAGTGCATCAACTAGTTTGGGTTGATGTCATGGTGGAGGAGTATGACTCCATTGTTCCTAACAGTGTTTGGGAGGTGGTCCCAAGACTGGAAGACAAGTCAGTGGTGAGCTCCCGATGGCTTAACAAGGTAAAGAAAGCAATAGATGGTAGTGTGGAGAAACATAAGGCTAGGTTCATGGCTAGAGGCTTTTCTTAGGTAGAGGGGATTGACTATGATGAGACATTTTCTCCTATTGCAAGGTATTCATCGATCAGATCCATTTTGGCACTATCAATGCAGATGGGTTGGAAGATACATCAGACGGATGTAAAGATAACCTTCCTTAGTGACATGATTGAGGAAGAGGTGTATATTGAGAAGCCTTAAGGTTTTGAGACCTTTAGCCGAGAGTCGCACATGTGTCGACTTAAGCCAGCGTTGTATGGGCTTAAGCAAGCACCCCGTGCTTGGTACACCAGGATCGATAGTTACTTCACTGGGTTGGGCTTTACCAAAAGTGAAGCGGATGTGAACTTGTACCATATTGTGGTGGAAGGTAAATTGTTGATTATTGTTTTATATGTCAACAATTTGATTCTGACAGGTGATGATAAGTTGATCAAGTCTTGCAAAGAGGATCTTGCAAGAGAGTTCGAAATGAAGGACTTGGGGCTCATGCACTACTTTCTAGGCATGGAAGTATGGCAAGGTGATGGGGAAATTTTTGCCTCTCAGGGAAAGTATGCCAATGAGATACTGAAAGGTTCCACATAGAGAGTAGTAAACCCATGGAGACTCCTCTAGTAGGTAACTGGAGAAAGGAGGATGCTACTTCGAGTGAGTAGTGGAAGCTATTGTTTACAGGAAGCTTGTGGGTTCACTCATGTATTTGGTAAACACATGACCAAACATGTGTTATGTCGTTAACCAACTTTTGTTGAAAATGATGTTTGATCAGTCTAACCAATCTTGTTGTGTTTCTATTGTCTATTAATGAAGTATTACTTTATGATCTGGGTTTTACAGTGATATTTGAAGTTGAATTGATTGATTGAATAATGATGATGCTGATAGCTATATATGATTGAAGATCTGTGATGGTTTTGTGATAGCTTCAAAATGATTCAATGGTACATGGCTTAACTCAGTGTGTGTTTCATAATGACAATGATTCAGTTTTATGGTTCAATGTTTTGAGATCTGTACGAAGGTATGCTTAAAGGAAGTTGCATATACATGCGAGTTTTCTACATAAAAGTAGCATATATATTCTGATATTTTATTAATCAGGGTTTTCAGTTGATGCAATGTTTGGGTTCAATATTGGTATTCTGGTTACAGTGATATAACTTCTTTGGTTGTTTGAGAATAAGGTGATTGATTTGGGTCTCATTTGGTTCAGTGATTTGTTTATTCATTTGGTTTTATGATTTTTTGATTTGTTGCAGTGATCAGTTTCATTTTTGATAACGGTATTGGGCTTAAATGATGGTAGTGGGTCTAGTTTGAAAATTTCATGAAAAGTGACCTACAAGTTGTGATGTTTTGTAGCAGGTGGATCTAATATGAAAATTTATGAAACATGTTCCACAAAAGTGCTGAGGGTTGGAGCCTTCATTGAGCTTGTTTCCAATGGTAGCTGGTAAATTTGATCAGGGGGTTGGAGCTCCCTTCCGGTGGGTGCCAGTAAATGAGATCAAAGGGTTGGAGCTCTCTTCCAGTGGGTACTGGAGAATGAGAGAAAGGTGTAGCCTTCTAGAGGTGGGTGCCTGCGTGTTCATATGAGTCTGCGCCAATACAAGATTGTAAGAATTTTTTGTTTATAATAAGAAGAAGACAAAGATGACAACAACAATGTTTTTTTTTCCCACATTAGATTTCCACCTAAAAATATTGGTGTTCATGTGTGTTGATGTGTTGATTATGTGTGATGGTTTGTTTTTTTCTTACTACACATTGTTACTATTTAATTAATGTTAAATGAGGTACTGATACACTGGCTCAAGTTAAATAGATGATAAATTAACTGAAAAATAAGTTTACTAGATATAAGCTAGTTGTCTGCATAACAGTTGTGTACATATGCAGGTTCCCTTCAGTAAAGTCGCGTACAGAAATATGGATATGAAATTGAAAAGTTTAATGATTTTTAAATACTGATTCATCCCCCCCCCCCCCCCCCAATATTTTTCCCAACATTGTTTAAAGGTGCCTCCACGTAGGACGATACCAAATTTATGGACTTCATAGATTCTGATGATGGAGGTGAGCTTCAATGGCCACGTGCAATGTTCCTCGGTCATACCCTCTCCTTCCTCAGCAATGGAAGTGACCAAAATCATCGGACGTTGAGGTAGAATAGAGGTTGAATCCACCCAATAATGAAGTTGAAATTCAGTCGGGTATAAACACATAAGCTAACATCTTAATGAAATCATAGCCTTGCACAAAAAATAGAGCTAATTTAGAGTGGGCAGAAAAAATGAAAGCGAAGAGCACGATAGAGAGGTAAGAAAAGAGAGGGAGAGTGGATATATTTTGAACTGTTGAAGAAAATGTAACTAGGTTCAGTCTTCATAAATGCACTTTTGATATTTGTATTTATTCAAGAAAAGATATATTATTTTTATAATATATGTCAATGAGTTTCTTACTCATTGAAATAGGTCTAGCACAAGTTAAAGTGATATATGTGAGTCAAATAGTCAAAAGAAAATATTGAAGACCTTAAGGGCATGTTACACTATGTATAAAATAGTATAAAGGTCAAAGGAATACCTCCAAGACAAATACAAGTCCTCTCCATGCAGCAACATCCTCCTTAAGAAGCAAAACAAAGAAAATAACGAAGAAATAGTCAAGTCGGCCTAAGGACAGCTAGTTGGCCTCAAGTTGACCTAAAGGAGGGGCAATCCTCTATATATAGAGGTTGTCCATTCCCCCTCAACGTCATCCATCTCTCTAAAATCAACAAAGGTAGCCAAGAAAAAGAGTGAAGAAAGGACGAAGAAAGGGTCTACAAGTATAGCGAAAAAGGAGGAAGAAATACTGAAGCCTTGGAAGTTTGTTCTAGGGCTAAAAGATAATCACATGTGTGACAAAGGAGAAGGTCTCTCTGCTATCATAGAAACCCTCTATTACAGTTACACAAACTTCATTATTTGGGACAAGAACATAAGCCTAAAGGGTCTCCAAGCCAAGTGAATGAAGAAGGAAAAAGTTTGAAGTGAAGAGGATTGTTTCTAGGGCTAGAAATAGTCACACATGCGAAGAAGAGGTGGGTAAGTTTGCGGGTATAATAGCAGTATCAAATAGTTCGTGAATTAGTGTTGTTTGGGTTTGAAATTAGGCCTACAAGGCCTCCCAAGTCAAGCGAAAAATCCTATCTCTCTAACAAAGAATAAAGGACCGTAATTCTCTAGGGTACCTCTCACACGTGTGAGAATTAGGGTTGCAGTGTTGTCACACTAAGCCTTCCACCATACACCAAGAAGGACCTCAGATGATCAAGAGAAGGAATGAGTATCCTTAGGTGAAGGATATCACTAAGGAAAAGTATCTCTTCTAGAAGTTCTACTTATAGTGGAAGGAAGAACGAAGTGCCGAAAGAAGAACGAAGTGCCAGGGAACGAAGTGCCAGAAGGAGGTAGACAAAGTGTCGGGGAAACACAGTGAAAACAAAAGGAAGGAATTGACTTGTGCTTGGAGTTTCTTCTACTCAAGGGTCTAGGATTTGGCATTGATCAAGAAATAAACTTCAATAAGAGAAAACTTACTGAAGGGTTTTCCTCTCAAGAGAAGAGAGGTTTTGGCCCTGGTAGAGAGCTAATATCTTTTGTTATTGTTATTATGTTTTGGTGGTAGTTTGGTGAATTACACACACATACATTAATAATAATAAGAAGAAGATTAAGATAACAAGAAAAGGTAAAAAGACTCCACAATGTTTTATCAAGTAACAAAGAATGACACTACACTTATTTGCCCTGGATTCTTCAGCATGGTATCAGAGTGAAGGTGACACATCAAGGAAAGGGAAACTCTAGAACACTCATCAAGGAAAGTCATCTACAAGGTTGAAGCATCAAGAAAAGTATACTCAAGAAAAATAAGAAGAGCCTTACATAAAGGCACCTATAAAGAAGATAGGATTGAAGCATGACCTACATCAAGCTACAAGTCATCAAGCAAATCTCATCATCAAGCAAGTCCACTTGGAGAAGGACACTTGAAGAACATCATGATCCTAAGAAGGAAAGCCAACGAGTCTTCAAGGAGAAAGAAAATCCACTACATCTCAAAGTCTATCAAGTAAGTACATGTCCCCTTATAAATATAGAACAATGTCTTTTTGCAAGGAAAGCAATAAATTGGTAGGTACTAATAACTTTCTTGCATGGAAGAAGAGGATTGATTTACTTCTCAAGGAGAATTAACTCTAGAACATGTCAAAGGGAATATCACTATCCCTGCTAAGGAACAAACTCAATCCTTAGCCAAGTACAATAAGGATGAGACAAGAGCTCAAAGGATTCTGATATAATCAATCAAAGACTCTCATTCCTTATGTCTCCAAATTTGACACATCAAAATAAATTTATGATAAGCTAGTAGAGCTATGCTCGGTATCCACAAACAGAGAAGTTGTTGAAAAGTGTGCAACAAGAAATGCTAAATTTAGAATGTGCTAAAAATAACATGTCTAAAAATAGCATTTCTGGGTCCCTTCCTATTTATAGCAGTCCCTAGTCTATCTATAGGAAGTAAAATTAATTTTGGTCTTAACAACAGTTTGAAATATTAATTAATTAATTCAGTTGAGTTAATTAATTAAGGAAATTCGAATTTGAAGTCTTTGTGAGCATTCACATGAGTTCCTCCACTGATTGAGGGAATAAGCATGAGTTCTATAATGAGAGAATCAGTTGACTTAGTTCTAACTAGTCAAGTCCAGTTATATTATTTTAACAAGTTGTTAAAATAATAAAATATAGTTTGTTAATGCTTGCATGCATGTGACAACTATTATTTTAGATAACTGAGGATTCACTCATGGATAACTGTTGCATGTCAGTTCTGTCAGAGACCCAGTTGAGATCAGATGTGGGACAATGTACTATCAAATGCTTAACTATTTCTAGTAAGTAGTTTGTGCATGGTTGAGGAACTAGTGTTCTCAAGGAATATGTAGTTGGACCATTGGTTATTTTTGGTATGTTGGAATTAATAGCATGTGCTTTTGCTATTATTTCCTAAGCAAACTATGTAAGGACCATAGGGAAAGCCTATATAAACAGGGCTTGGGTGGTTCATGAGACATATCTTCATATCTCCATAGTTCATTGAGAACTTAATAGCTTGAGAGCTAATTCTTCTTGTATTTTGAAGAGGATTTCCACTTGATTGATAATACATGGTTGGGGTTTTATGCTGGTGCTTTCCCCTGGATATATCTTGTGTTATGTGTGATTAATTCTCTTGATCAGTTATGCATGTTTCTACTTGATGTTCCTCATGATTTCGATTATTCTTCCGCTTAATGTTTTGTAGAAGTAGAACAAGTATTATGCTTTAGGACATTGCATATATCAGTTTGTTCTACAGGTGAAATTTCTACATGGTATCAGAGCACAGGTGATCAAGCAAGAACAATATACTAGCAGGATGAATTCAAAGTTTCTTATTCTTGATATAGATCTCAAGTTCTTATCACATCTATTTCATCAATGGCGTTCAATGGTTTGAGGCTTGAGTATGCCCTTGATGGTAGCTCAAACAATATAGCTTCAAAGGATCGCATGGAGGCAGTTTTGGAAGATAATGGGCTTAAGGATTTCATTGATTAAGAAGTCCCTAAGCCTACTGACAAGACTGAGTTGGTGGAATGGGGTAAGTGTGTGGCTAGAGCTAGGAGAATTCTCTTGGAGGGTGTTCGAGATCACATAGTCTCAAGCCTCCATGGGAAGGAGTCTCCATTTGCAATGTGGAAAACATTGAAAGATTTATATCAGAATAGCAGTGATCAAAGGAATTTGGCACTAAAGGACAAGCTTCGAAAGATCAAGTGTGAGAAGGGTGACTCTATTTCTACATTCTTGAACAAGCTCACCACCTGCAGAGATGAGCTTGCAAGCATAGGAGTCACTACAGATGATGAGGATATGGTGAGTCTAGCACTCCTTAGCCTTCCTATGAGCTGGCATAGCTACCAGGACTCAGTGAATGGAAGGGACAAACTACTAGATTGGGAATGACTATGGTCAGATTTGATGTAAGAGGAGATCAGATGGAGCACCAGGGATGGAGCTTCTTCATCAAAACATGATGATGAAGAGAACTTGGCTTTAGCTTCTAAAGCTAAGAAAGGGAAAGGGAAGGCATCCCATTCCAAGTCTTTTCAAGGAGGGAAGAAGTTTGACAAGTCGAAGGTGAGATGCTTTCATTGTCATGAGTTGGGTCATTATGCTAATAATTGCCCAAAGAGGAAGTCCAAGAAGAAAGATTCCTTCAAGGAATCTGATGGTGATGCACTAGCTTCACAGTTTGAGATGGATTTCTCGCTTATTGCATGCATGGTTTCATCCAGCATGGGATGTGTTTGGTATTTGGACAGTGGAGCTTCTTTCCACATTTCAGGTGACAAGAATCTTTTCAGCACTTTGGAGGAGAAGGATCTCCAAATACGGATCGAGACAGGCGATGACGGAAAGTATTGTGTCTCGAGTAGAGGTACGATTATGTTTTAGAGGGAGCATGGTTCTCCCCTCACTCTTTCTAATGTTATGTATGTACCAGGGCTGAAAAGGAATCTTGTGTCTATTGCTATGCTTGAGGATAAAGGCTATGATGTAGTCTTTAGTTTGGGAAAGGTTTTCCTAAGGCATATTAGCACTGGACAGATCAAACAGATTGGGATTCGAATTAAGAATCTCTATAAGTTACAGGTAGAAGTGGTGCATGGTCAAGATATTGGCAAGTTATGGCATAGGAGACTAGGCTACTTGCATCATGGGGCCTTGAAGATCATGTAGCAAATTTATACCGGATTACCCAAGTGCAAACTAGAGCAAACAAGCACATGCAAAGGTTGTACTCTAGGTAAGTATTTGAAGGCTTCGTTT
Source organism: Pinus taeda (assembly GCA_000404065.3). NCBI lineage: Eukaryota > Viridiplantae > Streptophyta > Pinopsida > Pinales > Pinaceae > Pinus > Pinus taeda. The sequence goes on from APFE031257211.1 coordinate 261,720, forward strand.
CATGATTGGGATGGTAGAGCAGGAGAAGTTCTGGATCGAGTTCATTTAGATGTATGTGGGCTCTTCTCTATAGCCTCCACCGTGAAGCAAAGGTACTTTGTTATTTTTATAGATGATTTTTCTTGTAGATGTTGGATCTACTTCATGCAAAAGAAGGATCAAACCTTCTTAAAGTTTTGTGAGTTCAAAGCTTTGGCAGAGAAAGAGTGATAACGGTGGTGAGTATGTTTCCCAACAGTTTAAAAACTTTTGTGCTTCAGAAGGAATTAAACAGAACTCACGACACCTCATAACCCACAACAGAATGGGGTGGTCGAAAGGAAGAACAGATCTATTATGGGAGCAGCTCGAGTGATGCTACATGACCAAAGCCTACCACTTCACCTGTGGGTTGAGGCATGCAATACAACAGTGTATCTTCATAATAGAAGTCGTCATCATATTTTGGGGATGAAGACACCTATAAAGGCTTTTTCAGGGAAGCGGCCAAATGTAAGTCACTTCCGTATCTTTGGATCACCAATTTACTATCATGTGACCAAAGATGCTCGGAAGAAGCTAGACCCAACAGCTGAGTTGGGAACACTTGGGGGGTATACGAATACACCTCACAATTATCAGGTGTTTCTGCCTGCCAGTAGAGGACAATAGTGTGTAGGGATTTGAAGTTTGATGAGCAGCAAGCCATGCGAGAGTCACTTGAAAGGGATCTCAAGTTGCATGGTGATGATGAGGAACTATTAGTTCCTAAGGAGGAGGAGCCTCTTGATGATGCAAAGCAACCACATGCAGAGATTCCAGTGGTGGAGATCACCACTACTGGAGAGTCTTCTAGAGAGGGGCAGAAACACTCTCAGAAGCTAACAGATTAATGCAAGATGCGAGAGAGAATGTGGGGCAGCCATCCTCTCATCACAGACAGAGGAGATCTCCCGATAGATACTTGGCTACATGGCCCTGGTTGGGGAGTGTGTAGCGACCGAGCCTTCTTCTTTTGAGGAGGTAGTGCAACAGCCAGTTTGGATGGATGCGATGGTAGAGGAGTATGATTCTATCATGAGGAACAATGTATGGGATGTTGTTCCTAGATCAGGGGACAAGTCAGTGGTTACTTCCCAATGGCTTTACAAGGTAAAGCAGGCAACTGATGACAGTATTGAGAAACATGAGGCAAGATTTGTTGCCCGTGGTTTCTCACAGGTTGGGGGGACTGACTATGATGAGACCTTTTCTCTTGTTGCAAGGTACTCATCGATCAGATCGATTCTAGCACTATCAACACAGATGGGTTGGAAGATCCATCAGATGGATGTGAAGACAATTTTCCTCAATGGGGAGATTGAGGAAGAGGTATACATTGAGCAGCCCGAAGGATTTGAGACCTTCGATCGTGAGTCACATGTGTGTCGGCTCAAACGAGCATTGTATGGGCTGAAGCAAGCACCCCGTGCTTGGTATACCAGGATTGGCAGCTATTTCACCGGGTTGGGCTTCACCAAGAGTGAAGCGGATGCGAACCTCTACCACATCATTGTAGATGGTAAGCTATTGATTATTGTACTTTATGTTGATGATCTGATTTTGACAGGTGATGATGAGTTGATCAAGTCTTGCAAGAAGGATCTTTCAAGAGAGTTTGAAATGAAGGACATGGGCTTCATGCACTACTTTCTAGGCATGGAGGTGTGGCAGAGAGATGGGGAAGTATTTGTTTCTCAAGGCAAGTATGCCAATGAGATACTGAGGCACTTCCACATGGATATGTGCAAGCCCATGGAGACTCCTCTAGCAAGTAACTGGAGGAAGGAGGATGCTACTTCAGATGAGGTACTCGCTACTACAGTTTATTGGCAGCTTGTGGGTTCACTCATGTATCTAGTGAACACACGACCAGATTTGTGCTTTGCAATGAACCAGCTGAGTCAAGCTATGGTTCAGCCAACCAAGTTATTTTGGAAGGCAGCAAAGCATGTGCTGAGAGATCTCAGAGGCACTACACAGTATGGATTATGGTACAAGCAGACAGAGGGAGTGAAGCTCCAAGGCTTCACAGATGCAGATTGGGCAGGTAGTCCATCAGACAGGAAGAGCACTTCTTGAGGGATCTTCAACCTTGGGTCAACTGCAGTTTCTTGGTATAGCTGGAAACATAGATCATTTGCACTTAGCTCAGCAGAGGCAGAGTACATGACAGCAAGTCAGGCTGCATGTGAGGCCATCTAGATGCAGAAGATCCTAGTGGGATTGTTTGGTCAGATGATGGATCCGACAGTGATATATTGTGATAATCAGAGTTGCATTAAACTCTGAGAATCCAGTGTTTCATGACAGGTCCAAGCATATAGATATCCGCTATCATCATCTACGGGATTATGTGGTCAAGAGGATCATGATGTTGCTGTATATTTCGACCGAGGAACAGGATGCAAATATTTTGACAAAGGCATTGTCAAAGGGCAAGTTTGAGTTCCATAGAGACGAGATCAGGATTGCTGATAATCCCTTTATTGTTGAGAGGGAGTGTTGAAAAGTGTGCAACAAGAAATGCTAAATTTAGAATGTGCTAAAAATAGCATGTCTAAAATAGCATTTCTGGGTCCCTTCCTATTTATAGCAGTCCCTAGTCTATCTATAGGAAGTAAAATTAATTTTGGTCTTAACAGCAGTTTGAAATATTAATTAATTAATTCAGTTGAGTTAATTAATTAAGGAAATTCGAATTTGAAGCCTTTGTGAGCATGCAAATGAGTTTCCTCCACTGATTGAGGGAATAAGCATGAGTTCTATAATGAGAGAATTAGTTGACTTATGATGGGATGAGATCTTGGGGTAAGCCCAAAATCCCAATTCCATAAAAAACTCAAACCTGGGCCTGTGGGTTATGGCCCGCTAAGCCTTATTGGAAGCGTTTTAAACTTAAAACCTTTTAATTTATTGACGTGGATCTTTATAAAATCGCCCATCTCCTTAATGGGATTCTAAATCACCATTGCGCTGGTTCCTCTCGGGAATGTTTGAACACGACCCATCTGCAAGAGAGCCGATTTTAGCTCTAGAAAATCTCCATCTGACTGAATTTTGCTCGTTGGCAAAACCCTCTTGCGAGCTTTGTACCATTGCCAAATACTATCAGAGTCCTCCATTGGGTCCTCTTTGACGTAACGCGAACTCATACCTTCTCAAAGATCAGAGCCTTCAAATGGGCGTAAGAGAGTTGGGCGAGGCTCAAATTGCATTAACTGAGAAATGGGTCAACAGCTACCCAACCATCCTACGTGGAAAATTCAATGGATCAAAGCTATTCAGAGAGCCAAAAAAAAAAATCTTAATACAATCAAGACGCCACGCTTGCTAAACACTAGTGCTTGAACGCCATTTACAACCACACACATCCAATAGTCTTTGCGATTCCACAGATTTGATTCCATTTATAAAGCTGATATGTATATTGATCCGAATCTGTTCAAACGAACAGTTCAAATCTACTGCCCGATTTCCATTAATACTGGAGTTCTTTCAATGAAACTGAAAACAACACACAATCTGCCACCATTTCGACAAACATATCAATCCTCACGAGCGCATATATAACATTTAAATGATAACTTAGATCGCCATCGATCCCTGGTAGTGATCGATGACCGATCAAGCTCACAACACAGAATTTACTCAATTATAAAACACCCATAAGCGTACACAACATACACTAGAACATGCTTTTATTTCTTATACAGAACAATTACATACTAAGGCCTTCCAGCCTTAGAAACGAGCTCACGATCGACTACATTTTTCTCACCAGCAGATATATATCACACCCTATCACATTACAATTATATAAGACGCATTAGATAGGAAGGATCGATCAGATCCTCTCCTTGTTTTTCTCCAATGAAATCTCTCCATAATGCATGCACGCTTTAAATCTTCTTTATCCGCTTTAAATCTATTTTTCTGCTTTAAATCGGCTTTAACTCTGTTTTTCTTCCATGGCTTGTGTTCTCTTGCTTTAGTGCTGGTTTCTCCCGCATCAGACTCCCGAGGCACAAAAATTTATGACCTCCTGGTCATATGCTTCTCCTGGTCTTGGTAGTATCTTTAACTTGTGAGATGCAATCTACCTCTGCAATAGCAAGTCCTCCTTGCTGCCTCTTACCTCACCAAGCTCTCCTCTGGACTTGGTCTTTTGGTAAACGCTCTGGGCTATTGCAATCTTCTCACCTTCCTCTGCTGCTACCTACACAAAATATAAAGACCATACCTATTCATACTTCATTAAGAACTATACCTCCTTCCGCAGAATCTTTTACTGCTCTGATACCAAACTGATGGGATGAGATCTTGGGGTAAGCCCAAAATCCCAATTTCATTAAAAACTCGAACCTGGGCCTGTGGGTTATGGCCCACTAAGCCTTATTGGAAGCGTTTTAAACTTAAAACCTTTTAATTTATTGACGTGGATCTTTATAAAATCGCCCATCTCCTTAATGGGATTCTAAATCACCATTGCGTTGGTTCCTCTCAGGAATGTTTGAACACGACCCGTCTGCAAGAGAGCCAATTTTAGCTACTAGAAAAACTCCATCTGACTAAATTTTGCTCGTTGGCAAAACCCTCTTGCGAGCTTTGTACCATTGCCAAATACTATCAGAGTCCTCCATTGGGTCCTCTTTGACGTAACGCAAACTCATACCTTCTCAAAGATCAGAGCCTTCAAATGGGAGTAAGAGAGTTGGGCGAGGCTCAAATTGCATTAACTGAGAAATGGGTCAACAACTACCCAGCCATCCTACGCAGAAAATTCAATGGATCAAAGCTATTCAGAGAGCCAAAAAAAAAATCTTAATACAATCAAGACGCCACGCTTGCTAAACACCAGTGCTTGAACGCCATTTACAACCACACACATCCAATAGTCTTTGCGATTCCACAGATTTGATTCCATTTATAAAGATGATATGTATATTGATCCGAATCTGTTCAAATGAACAGTTCAAATCTATTGCTCGATTTCCATTAATATTGGAGTTCTTTCAATGGAACTGAAAACAACACACAATCTGCCACCATTTCGACAAACATATCAATCCTCACGAGCGCATATATAACATTTAAATGATAACTTAGATCGCCATCGATCCCTGGTAGTGATCGATGACCGATCAAGCTCACAACACAAAATTTACTCAATTATAAAATGCCCATAAGCGTACACAACATAGACTAGAACATGCTTTTATTTCTTATACAGAACAATTACATACTAAGGCCTTCCAGCCTTAGAAACGAGCTCACGCTCGACTACATTTTTCTCACTAGCAGACATATATCACACCCTATCACATTACAATTATATAAGACGTATTAGATAGGAAGGATCGATCAGATCCTCTCCTTGTTTTTCTCCAATGAAATCTCTCCATAATGCATGCATGCTTTAAATCTGCTTTATCCGCCTTAAATCTATTTTTCTGCTTTAAATCGGCTTTAACTTTGTTTTGCTTCCATGGCTTGCGTTCGCTTGCTTTAGTGCTGGTTGCTCCCGCATCAACTTAGTTCTAACTAGTCAAGTCCAGTTAGATTATTTTAACAAGTTGTTAAAATAATAAAATATAGTTTGTTAATGCTTGCATGCATGTGACAACTATTATTTTAGATAACTGAGGATTCACTCATGGATAACTATTGCATGTCAGTTCTGTCAGAGACCCAATTGAGATCAGATGTGGGATAGTGTACTATCAGATGCTTAACTAATTCTAGTAAGTAGTTTTTGCATGGTTGAGGAACTAGCGTTCTCAAGGAATACATAGTTGGACCATTGGTTGTTTTTGGTATGTTGGAATTAATAGCATGTGCTTTTGCTATTATTTCCTAAGCAAACTACGTAAGGACCATAGGGAAAACCTATATAAACAGGGCTTGGGTGGATCATGAGACATATCTTCATATATTCATAATTCATTGAGAACTGAATAGCTTGAGAGCTAATTCTTCTTGTATTATGAAGAGGATTTGCACTTGATTGATAATACATGGTTGGGGTTTTATGCTGGTGCTTTCCCCTGGATATATCTTGTGTTATGTGTGATTAATTCTCTTGATCAGTTATGCATGTTTCTACTTGATGTTGCTCATGATTTCGATTATGCTTCTGCTTTATGTTTTGCAGAAGTAGAGCAAGTATTATGCTTTAGGACATTGCATATATCGGTTTGTTCCACACGTGAAATTTCTATAGAAGTAATATCTGTAAGGAATGAATTGTACAATATGAAGATAACAAATGAAGGAATAACTCCCTACTTCATGAAAATATCTGAAATGAGAGATCAACTTCAAGAGATTGGGGAAGTCATGTCTAACAAAGAGATGACAACTGTAGTGCTCAATGCTCACCAGAGGATTGTGGCAACTTCACATCAATCATATATGCCAAGAAGGAAGCAACCACACTTAGTGAAATGTGGTCTCTATGTAGGACAGAAGAAACAAGACTTAAAACAAAGGAAGATGTCGGATCAAAGGAGCAAGCATTTTCTACCATGGCCAAGAGAAAGGGAAAACATGGAAATTTTGGTCCACGAAGAAAAAACAACAAAGACATGTCCAAAATCCAATGTTTTGGATGCCAAGAATATGAACATTACAAAAGGAATTGTCCTAAGCTTAAGAAGGGCAACAACAACAAAAGAAAGAGGGAAGCATCTCACATGACTCGAGAGGTGAAAGAAGAAGAAAATAAGCAAAAGAAGGAAGATTTGTCAGATCTCTACTATGACTAAGACAAATTATTTACTTCGTCTTCTTTCAAGGTTTTGGGTAAGATAGAGGCATGTAGGAATAAAATAAAATTGCATTACTAGAAACATCTTCTAAAGTCTAGAAGCATGAAATACATAGAGTTCTAGATACCCATGAAGATGTAGCATTTATAATGAGAATAAAAATGCATGGGTAGAAATACCTTCTAGAATATAGGAGCATGGTAGATATAGCTCAAGATATTCATAAAGAAGGAGCATATGTAGAATAGGACCTCATCCATTATGAAAGGAAATTGATCATGAAAATGAATCTTAGAAGACCTCCATCATCAAAATAAAAATGGCAAGGCAAGGGTATTTAAGATCATATGATGGAATCTTCAAAATAAGGTTCATAAACCAAAGTAGATGTCTCATTGGGAATCCCATTCATGGGATTGAAGAAAAGGATGATATGCAGGCAAGCTAAGATGAAGCAAGAAGGGCCACACCAAGGACAACCAAATGGAGCTAAGATGATCAAAGGAGAACCAAGATGAGATATGTATGTGAATAGTTCTATAACATGATCGTGTATGAAGGTAAACAAAAGAATATGCCCACATAAGGAGTATAATATTGCTGACTACGAAGCAAGAAGAAATGCTGATTGGTCCAAGAAGCAATAAATAAAGAAATGCTCTCACAAGAAGCATAATATGGTTGACCTAGCTATATAAGAAGAAGCGAATGAAGAAAGAGATAAAGCATGTGAAGAACACCATGATCACCGAGAATCACTATCTGACAAGATACTCTGAAGATATCTCCCAAAAGAAGGCAGGACAACTTTGACAAAGGAAGGAAGGACCCTTGACACCTATGAAGGCCTTAGAGATATGAAAGATGTAGATAACTGATTCTACTCTACAAAGATGTCATGATGAAGAAGCCATCCAACAAAAGAAAAAACAATGTTGAAACAATATGAGGATGAAGGCATGATGGGCTACTAGGTCGAAGCATGTAAACAAGAAAGTACAAGAAAGCATCCATAAGAAGAGTATTTTGAAGCATGGAAATATGAAAAAGGAGTAGCCAGATGACAAGAAAACATGATGTATGGAAAGAAAGACACTTTCCACGAAGGAAGCAATGATATGACAAACCGGGAAGGAAATTGATCACTGGATGGTGCCCTACCTAGAAGACATTTGAACGAAGACTTCATGAAACCGAACAAGAAAGGAGATCAAGCAGCTAAAGGACCCATGAAGAAAAAGTTGTTGGTGAATGAAAGAGTCCCTAGTTAAGAGGGAGATCTAACAAGTCCCTAATCAAGAGGGAATTTTGGATCACCCTTGATTACAAAGGAGTGACATTTGTGTTTTTCCATCTCATGGGTCATGCACTAGACCAGGACTAACAATTGTAAGTCTAGATGAAGGCCATGTATAGAAATATAGACACAATATTCTTGTCTTCACTTGGGAAGAAAGAATGGGAGGATCGGGTAATCATCTGGCATCTGATACTCTTTGAGGATGTGTA